>JABXWE010037453.1:0-16618 GCA_014611495.1 Limonius californicus
CTTACTGGCAACAAGATGAATAAATTAGCTAACGAAAACTAGGGTAAATAAAAGCATCAACGAAGTGTAAACCGCTAAGTTAGCTGACCTATTCATATTTTCGGAGCCGCCTACCTAGCTGACCTATTTATTTATTTTTTGTTGTATTTTGGAAATACCTTATTAATCTAAACTTATGTAAGTTAATGTAAGTGGTCTCACTAAGATCCGGCTGCCGCTGTTCGAAATCCACTGAATTTTTAAACTGGCTGTACCTATTAAGCTATTTTTAGAACAACACGTGTGATATCGCCGACTCCGAAAGCCTGAAAAACCTTCACTTCGCCCTTTCAAAACATTCAACTGCCCGCTAGATTTTACCCTATTAAATATGAAATGAAATTAATGCCGTGATTATGCCAATTCCGTTGGAACACTGTAATTTTGTAATTTGGTGTGGTTTTTTTGTTATTTTTGAAATCCCCATAGCGCGGTTAAAAGCTCGCGTTCCTTGAATTTATTATTTCCCTAAGTAATTATTCCCGAACGAAATTTTACTTGTTTTTCCACTGTTCACTGTTCACTTGGTTTTTAGAAACTGCCGGACGAACTACATTGATCTGGTCTACGTAATTAGGTAACTGCTTTGTTGTAGATCGTTTTAAATCGTATATCGAGCTTTATTATGCGAAAGCTTTCTAATCTCGGCCGCTCGCGTCGAACACGTCTGGCTCGTAGGAGACCCAACAAGCAAGTCCATTTCATAAAATACTTACCATGAATTAATAAAAATACTCACCAAATAAATAGAAGTCTTTTTTATTGGTGGCTTTTTATTCTTACAATTATTTCAAGTATCGTAAAAATATACAGGGTGTTCCATTAAAGTTATATACCCCTATGCTAACACAGTAGGCGTTTTTTAAGATTGGTGTACGGAATTTTGTAGGTACATGCACATTTAAAACAAGATGAATTATTTAATTATATAATTTAGTGTTAGGTTCCCTTTTTAAATTAGTATTTTCGACAGGCTATGGTGGACATGCCCACACCTACCAAAACAAGGAAGAGCCGCAATTCTACAGTGCTACACCAAAAATGTATTAAGCTACGCAGAAAATTAGTGACAAAAAATTCAGCAGTCATTGGAATGAAGAAAAAATTTTCAGCGATGGAGAATAATTTGGATGTGTTGAGAGTTAAACCAAAAAATGTCCGCGTTTTTTAAATATGCAACTTTTTCACAAAATTAATCAACCCTGGACCTGAACATGAAAAGGAACTATCGTTGAATATGTATCACAAGTCTCCAGCACTCTATCTTTTTATGAAAGAAAAACTGAAATTCGTGCAACCTTCGAAATCAACAATAGTGTCGTGATTGAGACTGAATCAGTTAATTACCAGTACCAATACAGAAATGTTTAAAAAGCTAACAGTTAAAATTGGAAATAATAGTGTTTCAATCTCATGTAAAAGATTAACAGTTCTTGAATACCAAGCAACAATCGCTAATCCTAAACGCAACTTGAAATAGGTATAATAGAAAGCTGTACAATTTGGTTTAAATGGTTAAGCATGAACCTGCAACACTGTAAAATCTTATGAAAGTTAACGACATGTTTACATACGGATTCTCATTTACTCGTTTAAAAAAGACAGGTATCACCATGGCAATACATATCAATGGCTTGTAAAATATAGTGTTTAAATTAAAAAGCTTAAAACCTGACACTGACGAAGCAATGTTGATGTCGAAAATATTGTCAACACTTCCAAAACATAAATATTTCGTAAGTGGGTGGAACTCAACAGGTAAACATGAAAAAACTAGGTATCAGCAATTTGGCAGGAAGATTGTTAATAGAAGAAAAAAGCGTATGTGGTACAGAAGCAACTGAAGAAACAGTAGCTTTTAAAACAGCAGAAAAGAAATTGAACATAATGGGCAAGAAGAGTTTTTGGTGTCATCAAGTTGGCCATGACATAGCACAATGTAAAAATAAAGAAAATGTAAGAATTTGGTACAAATGCAATACTATAAGAAGATTAACCATTTTGAAAAGGACTGCTGTTTTCGGTAGCACCATAAAATACTTCAACCAAAGTATGACGAAGTATCCTTCTTAATCAGTGAAAAATGTAGAGTAGGTGATTTGTTGTAGATTCTGCCATCGCATTCGATGGAAGTTCAAGGGGTTGGAACAGTAAAAACCGAAGAGTGTATTATAAATAGAGTCCTGATGTTTCTGAACTCAGTAAAAATTATGGCCAGTAAATGCGATGACACAAAATGGAGGTAAAGTAATATTTCTGAAGAACAAAGTGGAAATTTATAAGAAAATAGAAACAGTACTTGAAGGTATAAGAGAAAAAACAGACTTTACACAAGAAAATTAAGACAACAAAATCAAGAACATGCATTGGTAACAACAAACAAAATGTATGTGTTGAATTATGACATAAAATAATTGGCCATATAGGAAAGGAAAATTTAGAAAGGCTCGAAAACTTAGCAGATGGAATGATTCTAAATAAAAAAGGGTTAACAGGAGATGACCACCTGTGTGAAATATGTCTAAAAGCAGAACAAACATAATTCCTTTCAGTACCGAAAGAACAAGAGCTACACGTCCACTGGAAATCGTACATTCCGATGTGTGTGGGCCAATTACACCGATACCTTGGGATGGTAGGAAATATTGAATAACTTTTTTGGGTGACTATTCGCATTATACTATGGTATAATTGAAGGAAAATATGAAGTAAATGATATAATGAAAGAATATGTACGTGCAGCAGAACCAAAATGGAATATAAAGGTCGCCAAAGTAATATGTAAGCCGTGACATTAAAACTGGTGTAGACAAAGAGGCGTTGCTTTGGATTACACGGTTCCATATACACCACAATTCAGTGGTAAAGCAGAAAGATCAAACAGAATATTGATGAAAAAATCCAGGGCACTTATCGCTGAATCGGAAATTAATAAAGAAATGTGGGATGAAGCTGTAAGAGCAGCAACTTATCTACTAAATCGAAGTCCATCATCTACAATTGGATGTATTCCTTAGGAGAAATGGAATCTGAAAAAACCAGATTTGTCACGCATTCGTATTTTTGCGGTTGACGCACACGTTAAAATTTTCGGAAACCTAAGGAAATTAGAAGACAGAAGTAAGAAATGTTCAATGGTTGGTTATGCCATCGATGGGTACAGATTATGAGACAAAAAAGATAGGAGAATCACATTCCATAGAGATGTAATATTTAATGAAATAATAAAGAAAGAAGATAAGGTGATCATGTACGAAGATGAACATGTAGAAGATTCTGAAGATTAAATTTAGAATGGTAAAAAATCAAGAAACTATTGAAAATGAAAACCAGGAGAACGACGATCTTGAAAACACTGAGCAAACATTAAGAAGATCAACAAGGATAAGAAGTGTTCCTGAAAAATATAAAAATTTTTAAGTTGTTATTCTATGCTAACCTCTGAAGACGCAATTAATGGTTTGGATAAAGAAACATGGAAAGACGCGATTCAAGAAGAAAATTAATCGCTAAGAAAGAACGAAACATGGAAGCTGGTAGATGAAAAAGAAGCAAAAATGGAAAAATTTTATATAGTAAACGCGATAGGTATAAAGCAAGATTAGTAGTGTGAGGGTTTGAACAAGAACAAGGAATAGACTATGATGAAACATTTAGTCAGGTCATTAATAGCAGTTTACTAAGAATAATATTTGCACTAGCATCAGCCAACATGTACGAGATATATGGATTTGATATAAAAACAGTCTTCCTATGTGCTCCTATAGACGAAGGTGTATACATATATGGGTTTGCCTGAAGGATATGAAGAAAGAGGAAAGATTTGTAAATAACAAAATGCCTTGTGAGGACATGTCGGTCCATGGAAAGTAGTACTGCTACACAAAAGGAAATAATAAAGGAGCAAAGCACACCAGTTTGTTCCGTGAAAAATACATAGGAGTTTTGCAGGTCCGGCTTCAGGACAAAAGTATGTGTATGGTAAGAGTTTTGTGAACAGGGGAGCTACAGCAGCTGCTCAGGGTGCTGGTCCAAATACGAGGCTTGGCAAGTGCAATCGGTACGGCTTTGTACATCCCGAAGATAAGTGCCCAGCCCTTAATCGTATATGCAGCCGGTGTAAAATTAAAGGACACTACCGAAAATTTTGCAAGAACCGCTACGTGCACGAAATCGATGATGATACGGAAGAAAGTGCAGATGATAATGTCGATCGCGAAAATCACATAGTCTGGACAATTTCGAACTCGAGTGTGAATTCTATCGAGTGGTACGAATGTATAGACGTTAATGGTTTTGAACTTAATCTGAAAGTTGACACCGGAATTATACGTTCTCAATTAATAATGTAGTTTTTAAAAACATTTATTTATTAAAGAACGGAGCTATAAGTATTCGGACAGAGTAACATTCTACAATTATGAATCTTAATAACTAACTTTCTAATTAAATATCGGACATATATGTATACATATTATATATATATATATATATATATACATAAGTTTTGCATCATGTGGCACCCGCTATACCTAATGACCACATGGCACCCTGTGTATATATTTTAATTATACAAAATGATATTCTGGCACCATTACATAATGCTACAAAGTGGCACCAAACTGTATAAAAATAACGTTAATGACGGTAAAACAGGCACCCAGCGTAGTTGCCAATGTGAGGCAGATATATACATGCGCAAGTGTTGTATCAAATTGGTGTTCCGGAAAATATTTACAATGCTTTCTTATGGAAGCAGTCGCCAGTTTGCATTTAAATATTCCAACTTGTTGGCTTTATACCTAGCTAACTATGAGAATTTATGAATAGCACTTTTTAAATATAATGGCCGTTTCTCTGAAAGAATTTTATAATACGAGACCGGATTCAAGATCAAGTTGACCTTCTTGCCTCAAGTCACATCATGATATATGATATAATCTGTCATTTGAACGTTCGACAAAGTTAATTTTGGCAAATGTTGTAGATTGTAAATCTTGATATTACTTTCTTGTAGCTTCTTCTTAGCGTGCTTTATTTCGTACGAGACGTAGCGATCTTCTTTCGTATGCCTGGGTAGCTCGTTTTTAGAATGCCATAGAGGACCTACAGCATAACGTAGGTTCGGAAACAATGCAAAGTGTAAGCACTTCTACTGGAAGGAAGATTTACTAGGCCAATTTGCATTTGCCTTGCAAGGGAGAACAGCCGTTAAAGATCCGATGTTCCGATACTGGGAATTGAACCCAGCACCTTCAGCGTAGAAGTCTAACGTGCTAACCTCTAGCCCACGATCGCCTTTGTAGCTTAACTGAACCCATAAACTTAATATAAAAATCAGCAAATTATGTCGGAGTTATGGATGACTTTTCTTAAACGGCAGTACAAACTCGTAATATTTTAGTTTAAAGCATCGTAATTTTGAAAGTGTACATAATATAACAATAAAATCGATTAACTGAAAGAATATTGCAATTAAATGTGATTAACTCTAAATTGAATGGTGTACATTTCTCATAAGAATGCATTACGAATTAAAAAGGAGAGGAACAATAAGTGGGAAACGTCTAATTTTGATATATTGGTAATCTCGCCATCTACTAGGTCGCTGTGATATCCTTTTATGAAACAATAATTTCTACTTTGCAAATTCAAAAAAGAAACTATTAAAAGGAAGTTCCTAATTCGAATAGTGTTAGTGAGAGTTGTAAAATTCATGCCGGCTTCGGGGTGCCCGGTGAATCCCCAAGTTATCGTCCGCGTCATAGTGTATTTTGCCTCCGCTACTAAGCTATACCAAACCAGGGACGCTGTATGATGTCCAAATTCAAGCAGCAGCAAAACAACCACAACAAAATCAATATCCACAATTACATCAACAACAACCAGAATATAACATTATAAGTTATAACCCTCCTGCAACAACAAAATGCTTTCCTACAACAACAAAATATACAGTTACAGCAGCAAATAGATAAACACCAACAAGCCATATTGGAATTGAAACTAGAAATCAGACTGCTTGGAGAAGAGATGAACCATGCAAAACCCAAACAATAATGGCTCAATTATACAAAACAGCATTATGTCACGCAAACGGTGTCACAAGTCACAAATGTGAAATAGAATTAATTCTAGCCCTACGTAAAATCGATATTTTGCTTATATCCCATCTAACATCTAGCACCAGCTTCAAAATACTGCATTACATAACATACAACACAGCTCATCCCAACGCAGAGCGAAAGGCCAGACCCGGTGCAGCAGTTATAATACGACATAGTATTAAGCACCATACCCTGGATAAAGTTGAAGAAACATATCTCCAGGCAGCAAGCGTAGTTATAGAAGATTGGCATGGCCCACTGATAGTAACCATTTACTCTGAAACAAAGGAAAAGGAACAGGCAGCAAAACTGCAATCTCAAAAAAAATTTGTCATTTTACAAAGAATTAATAAATGCAGATTAATCTAAGGCTTTCACTCAAAACGACGGAAGAACTGGAAACCGAAGTACAAAAATTCACTGAACTTATACAAGAAGCTGCTTGGGAGGCAACTTCAGCTCAAAAATTACAGAAGCAAAAAACAACCGGCTATCCAATAAACATTCTGGGAAAATAGTAGAAAAATTAAGACTTCGGAAAATGTGGCAAACGTCAAGACATCCACAGGATAAAATTAACTATGATCGAGCAGTCAGACAACTGAAAGAATTCCTAACAGAACTCGAGAACAACTCATTCCAGGAATACCTTGAAAGTCTGACACCATCAGCTGACACAGAACACTGGCAAGCAACACGGAAATTGAAATAACCGAGAGTACACATACCACCCATAAGAAAACCAAAGGGTGGATAGGCCAAAATTGATAAAGAAAAGGCTAACACCTTTGCTAATTACTTAGAAAATGTTTTTAAACCACTTCCAGGCGCTTAAGAAGATGAAGAAAATGAAATTCAAATGTCCTAGAAAAACCAGAACAATCAACCGAACTTATACGCTTGGTAACATCAAATGAAGTAAAAGACATAATCACGAAAGACTTCAATGCAAAGAAAGCGCTCCCAATCGCAGAATACCAAATTGCTGGGAGTTCAGTCATGTTTTCAACAAACCGCGTTTGACTAGTACAGTTCCTAGCAGTTGTATTGCTTATGAACGTGCAAATGTACAAAATTTGAAAGAAATAGAAGGCATTTTTCAGTTAGTAGAACATAGTGCTTCAACAAGTACAAGAAGAATTTCTACGCGAATCGGTGTTCCACAACAGTATGGCGAACATTACATTTTCATGGCTTGTACCCTTTTCATCTACAACGTGTACATCACCTTCATACAGGAGATGAAGCCAGACGCTTGATATTTTGTAGGTGGGTAATTGCTAATCGCGGAGTAATTTCATCAACATTGTTCACTGACGCAAATTTCACTCGTAACGCTATCAACAATAGCCGTAACTCACATCGGGGGTCAGAAGAAAATCCTCATGCCACTCTTGAAACAATTATCAACATCGCTTGTCGTGTTCATTGGCCACCTAGGTCGCCAGATCTTACCCCTTTAGATTTTTGTTTATGGGGTTTGATGAAAAGCGAAATATACAAAGAAAGAGTAAACACAAGAGACGAATTGGTCGCTCGCATTATGAATAGTACTGTTCGCATAAACGAACAAACTCAGAAGAGCTACACACACTTATGCTAATAGAGTTAGAAGGTGTATTGAAGTCGATGGTGGTATTTTTGAGCATTTGCTTTAAACTGTTATTGTTTTGTTTTATTTTGTTGTAAATAAATGCAATAAATTAGTGATTAGCTTTCCTCAATTCGTTTAATGATAACATCAAAACAGATACCATCTGTAATTATTGAGAATTGGACATATGTTTATATGAACTTTTTTACTCAAAATAGTCCCTACTAACACCCCATAAAATATTTACTATTCGTCGTGAATCACCCTGTATAATCAATAAAAACTTTTAGACTTTTAGAACTGCATGCAGCTTAGGATAACGAATATTATGTTTAATTTAAAATTATTTACTCTAAGCTATTTCTACTTCCCGGTTCCATAACCAACACGTTATAAACTACTTACTGATTAAGTGTCAAAACAATGTCAAAAAATGAAAGTTGATACGTTTGTGCAAAACGATTGCTAGCGAACAGATGTTTTATTGTTTTGTCGGACACAAACAACCAAAATAAATTACAGCCAAATAAATTCACTAATGTGCTGTGTGAGATCGAGACACAAGCATAACATGCACCCAATGAAAAAAATGCATGTTGTTTTTATGGCCTACAAAACATGGTGTTTTGTTTTATTTGAGAAAACCTTAATTTTTTTAATAAATATTGTTGAATTTTGTACTATTTGCTCAATAAATCAAAAGTGGTTACAAATAGCCATAGGGATGTACATACAACACATTTTCGCTATTTAATTCTACATAACATCGTTAAAAATATACAGGGTGCTTCATTTGCAAAAGTTGAGAAAAATAACTTTAAAGTTCTCAAAATGTGAAAATTAATTTTGAACACCCTGTACATGGTGGCTCTACGATATTTAGAAAAGAGCACCCTACAACCTCCTGCAATAAGGTCTTTACTTAATTTCGTCTTCAAAGCTGCGGCCGCTGAAGTGGTGAAATGTTAAGTGGAGTAAGGTAAAAATTAAATTTTTGAAAACAAATTTATTACGTCTACACCAGACATTAGATGGCGCTAATATTTTAGATATGAATTAACATCCCAACAGAAGTGTTAAATATGCAAAAATATTCAGGGCATTCCATTTAAAAAATTACCTTAAGCGTGCCACACTTTTTGTAACAACCTGTATATTTGAAAATAATTTTTATGTATGCGCATTGACCCACAGTTTACATCTGCATTAGAAAGTTTTCTTTTATCTGTTACGGTATACGAGCTATCGAACTCCCACGCACTATTGCCCCACCCTGTATAAAAATACTCCTAATACATTTTGTATTTTTAAATAAAAATAAACAATGCAAAAAATTTTAAATGACGCTCGATCGTAAAATATTTACAACAGATTTCAAAGTTAGAAAATCGAAGCCCAAAGGGTCTCATATTTCCCACTGTTTCTCGATCTGTTATAAACGAGTTACCGATCTTGGAGCGTAATATACTATAGCGGTGTTGCCAAATCGTGGGTGCCGGAAAATACAACCCATGACAAGGTGCCACATTTACAACATTTAAACAATTTTATATACGTGTATATAACAAAGCGACCTCTATGATAAAATCAACGAACTAAACTGTATATCCCAGAATAATGGGTGTCAATATGGCTCCCGACCTATTTTTTGTTAAACGAGGTTACTGACCTTTTCGAAGCGTAGGACGAATTTATACACACGAAACACTGTGGCACCCAAAGCCGGGTGCCTCTTGGTATTTTTGGGTGCCATAATAGCAATGAGTATGCGGTTTGGGTGTCTCAATGACAATTTTTATGTATATATATATATATTGATGTCTGTTAAGCTGTCACCTCCGAAATAAGTACTGATTGTATGCTGCCACCTCCAAAATTACGTCATGACCTCCGATTTTGGAGGTAACAACGTATCGCCATAGTTGTTAGCTTTTCTGATAATAGAGGTGCTCAGCAGTTCGTATCCGAAAATTTGCCTGGAGGTGACTTAGTACGTCCGGTGTCTACAAATTTGTCTTTTAGTTCGAGTGTATATCGCTGGCGCTGCCGTCGCCTCCGAATTCGGTATGACCAATACGAAGTCACCTCCGGTGTACGGTGTGCCTGTTGTCACCTCCGAAATCACGGCAACATCGCCTTTGTTCTACGACATAATATTACATTAGAGCAGCGGACTGAGAGATTTGAGCATTCATTAAATCTTGGCCAGTGGAGTGGGAAATTTAAAATATTTAGTGATGGAACATTTTAAATGCATCGTAGTTAAATAAACCAGTACGAAATAAATATAAGTAAATAATATGGTTAAACGAAATTTATAAATAATAACTCCCAAACGTACGGTGTTAATTCGAACACGTCGATTTTACCACGTTAAAATCTCGTATCTTTTATATTACACTAATAATAACAATATTTTTAGTTATATAAAACGATTATACTTTCCTAAATAAAAACCCCTTATTGTAATTTACTGTATTAAAACCACCTAAGTTTCTGTAGTTAGACGTTTTAACACAGAAAAAATAATTTTACCTAGTAGGTTCGCATATGATTAAGAAGTTTGTGCGTTTTGTATGTGATATCATAGCCCAGGAAAATTAGACTGAAATGTGATGAAACTTCAGAAAAACTTAATATTGATTGAAAAAGCACCGTTGGTCACGAATATTATTTTTGAAATTGTGGGACAAAGAAAATTATTTAAGCCGATTGTGCAGTAATGTTTAATAATTTCAACCAACAACCATAAGTTAATTTAGTAATATGCTTACTACAATTCCTGCTATATTAGTTTTCATGAAGTGAATTCCAAAATTTGGTTGTTGCTAAATTCGACACTTTATAGCCGCCCTGTAACCGTGTCTAAATGATCTCAAATTCGACACTAACTCTTCATAGATAACAAACTATTATTCTCCGTAAGGGTTCCTTCCATGAACTGTTTATTCCAGAAACTATTATATAGTTATATAGTTTCTACTAAATCAAAATAGCAGAAAAAAAGTAGAAGACAATAACTGAAAGAAAAATTTTAAGATTAGTTAAACAACAGCAATTTTAGTCATTTGCCATTAGCAGAACCTGTACAGTTAGGTGATATAGAAATAAACAGTTTAGACGATGGTACAGCGCTCACAAATGTAAAACCCTTAAATGCTGAAAACATTATAAATTGTAACCTTTCTTTGTGTTCCACGGGTCCCATTGCTTTCGATACCGTTAAAAGCAGTGCTAGTCTTACCGAGGCAGATATAGGTTTTGAGGAAGGTAAAAATTTTGATCGGCATCTTCGGAACCAATCAAGGTTAACAAAATATAAAAACTGGCTAATGGTATAATAACAAATTGAACTTTTTAGATAATATCAAATATTGTGTTCAGAGCAAGGAAAATTGAAAATTTCTTAAATAAAACCAGTGAAAGCGACAGTGAACAGGCTCATTCAGTTATTTTCGAAACTGTTTGCGATGATTCGATCATAGACAAAGATTTTGATATTAATGAATATATGGACAGCAGTAAGGGCATTGAGAATAACGCTCCTGAATCTTCAACTTGCACCAGTGGTGAACTGAGAAATTCAGTAATTGGCACAGTTAGTATTAGTAATGAAATAAATAGCCAACTTCTTTCTGAGCAAATGAGAGTAAGTATGGTACCTTTTGACAGAGTTTGCAAATAATACCTACTACTTTAATCGGCAATAAGAACATTGATGCCTTGTTAAATAACATTTTGCATTTTCCAGAAACGAAGAAATCATAAAAAAAAATTCGAGGTAAATTCTGTGACGAAGATGTAATATCAAAAAATTTCTTGAGGCATTTAGAAAGACGTCACGGTTCTGAACGCGAAGTAGAAGGTTTACTACAATATCCGAAAAATAGGAAGGGAAGGCGGCAAGCACTTTCTTTGTTGAGGAACGCAACAAATTTTGACCTTTATATAGCCGGTACGGTGCGACCAAACCGAACTAAAGATTCGGATGAGGATGTACAAATAAATTATCATCCATGTTCATATTGCAAAATAGTTTGTGTTGAGCTCATACATTTAGTTTTAAAGCAAAGTAAAGGTTTTAAGTGTAACTCCTCAAGAGATGAAAGGGAGTGGATAAAAAACATAAAGGATTTAAAAAAAACACAGAAACATTTACAGGAAAAAAAGTGGAATAAACCTCTACTTTTACCCTTAGTCAATGATATTAAAATATTTAGGGAAGAATGCATGAAAATTGCAAGTAACTGTGAAAATATATTTTCCAAAGAAAAAGCCGATGTCAAAACATACCTACACATCATTGGTGCAGTGTACCTTAGCGTTAGTAATACTTTTTAATAGAAGGTGTATCGGAGATGTTCAGTTTTTAAAGATACAGGATTATAACAACGAAAATAAAAGTAGATTTACCGATTGTCAAGATATATTAACTGAAACAGAAAAAATAGACAACAAAATACGAGAGGATCATTAATAGCGGAAAGCGATCTCGAAAAGTAGTAATTTTAGTTCCAAAAATATTACAAAATTATATAGATCTACTGCTAAAACACAGAGGAAAATATATTTTACCCGATAATAAGTATGTCTTATTCTCGATATACAAATTAAAATTACTCAGAGGTCGTTTTCGCGGTTTCTATTTCCAGATTACCTATAGATATTTACAAGACAGCAAAAGTTTCAAAATTGTTACTTCTCACGGAAAAGAGGTCAACTTCATTAGAGTATAAGGGAAAATCATTGGCCGAAATTAATTTTAATTCCAATTTAGAATATGCCGTGGAAAGTGACAATGATAGTAAAGCTATTACAAATTTATCAGGTTTAAGATTGCCTCCGCTGTTATCAGAAATTAAAACAACTTTATAATATAGTTTTAACATTAGTGATGTTAGAAATGAGTTCAACACAAAAAGTTAATATTTTACAATTTTTGTTCCCACAAACGATTATACAATTATTTCTAATAAACCCTTCCGCGAATATGTTGTTTTTGGAAAATACCGAGAATGATTGCGACATGAAAACGAGGGTAAGTTCAATTTTAAATTTATAAATTTCATCTTGTGCACAATAATTGAATATTAACTATTTCATAGATTGTACAGAGATTGAAAATAGTGACCCTGAAGTTTCCCAAAAGAAGCAATTTTCGCATGAAAGAGGTATCTCAAGTTTAAGTAATTTTAAAATATCTCAAACTTATTTACCAATACCCTATATGCTTTCACTGCGACAAATAAAGGGCTGCTTTTGATTAAAGATCGTCAGGGATAATTGAAGTGATGTACCACGCAAAAGCTATTGTGTTTAACTAATCATTTCCTATTATTATCTTTTCTATTTTTTTATTTTATTAAAACACTTCCGTGCTAGATCGCCAACATTTTTCTGTGCGGTTTTTAGTCAGCCTATAAGCCGTACTACTTATTGATTTTGATGAGACTGGAGAAAATGCTCATGAGGGTCAAGATATTTCTCATAAAAAAGCCCTATACAAAAAAGAGGTAACTTGAGATTAAAACACAAAATCGAAAATACATAAATACCGCGAATTAATTTTAGGATGGTCTAATGATGAAATAACTTCCATAGAAAGGGAATTTGGTTCTTTCATCAAAAGGAAAGCTTATCCATCGAGAAACGAATTAAACCAATTTATAAAAAAAAATAAAATGAAGCGAAATGTCCCAGTTTTAAAAGAAAAACTTCAGCATTTAATTAAAATTGCACACAGTGACTAATATATATAAATAATATAACATGTTTTAATTTTTATTTCCTATTGTAAATGTAAACATTTTAAACATGTATAAGTTCTACTTATTAAATATAACTTAATTAATATAAAGAAATAATGAAGAAGTTCATTTCCAAGCGCTTTGTTTTCTGTTACTTTTGTTCTGCGTTTTTAAAGATCAAATAAATGGTTTAATGATATTACCAATTTTTTTCAAACAAAAAAATAATTTTAGGGATATTCTTCTTACTATCTGCATTTCTTAATAAAATAATGTGACAGGAACTGTTCCTTCTTTGGCTGAACAAAAGAACTCTTTAAAATTACATGTAGATCTACGTTTTTAATTTCATCGATTTCCGAAGAAACTGTATTTTATAAAAAAAATGTTAAAAATTAAATTTTCTTTCCATATTCACCCCCAATTATTAAAATTCGTAATACGATAACAAAAAGGACCTTGACTGCGATTTCAGCATTAAGTTCCTTTTCCATAATTTATTATTTACTAAAGAACTGTCCACATTATGAAAAAAAATTAGTAAAGGATAATTCGTTACTAATTATCGAATGATGACTGAATAAAATCTAAAAAATGAAGAAGTTCTGATTGCGCCATGGAGAAAAGGGTTTTACGGCTCTCTGCCACCACTAAGAGCCTGGTACCTTTATAATTCGTAATTTACGTTTCAAAACAAATTCAACAATGTATAGCACATATATGCATATTAAGATTATCACGGTAGGTTTTCTAGCACAGAACTCTAGAACAGCTGAGTCATGTGTGTAGATTTGGCAACAGTGTTGGAGGTAACAATGAATTAGATGTCTCTTTTCATATATATATATTGGAGGTCCGAACGTATCTTTAGTGTGCTCTATATATGACCCCATAAAAAAGAAGAAATTGCTTCCCCTCTTTTGAAATTCGGATTGTCGGAGTCCCCCTCATTATATATATGTCGAATTTATAGCAACAGATCAAAGGGAAGACGTGGAGGTCAGGACGCCTCTTCTCTTTGCCGGAGGTGACAACTTAACAGGCATCAATATATATATATATATATATATATATATATATATACATCACAGCATACAACACCCGCGGAAACCTCAAAACCAACATCATAAATCTCTACGGGGAGAGGATTTTTCAACATACCAAAACCTTCGAAAAATTGAAGACAAGAAAGAACAAATTGCTATGCGATTTGACGTTTCTACAACGCTGTCGAGATGAGAAGACCATCCCTAAAAGCATGAAGCTAACCTTCCACAAGAAATCCAAACAAACAGAGAACATACTCAAAAGAGCCAGCCTCAGTTTAATCAGAGAATCCATCCATGACATAAGAAGAACTCTGGACCAGGTCAACAAACAGCTATTACGCCTACATCTCCAACTAAGTAACTCCATCCATCCGTTACTTTGGCAAACTGTGGACCAGCTGAGCGAGTTCAGGGTTGAAACCAATACCACCCTGACCACAAACAAACAAAAACAAAAGTTCTACCGGCTCCAATCAGAACAGAAACCAACAAACATCACCGAAAAGCCACAGTCACCGAAAGTGGTATACAACCTATCAAGTCAACAACTGGATGAAGCAGCCCAGAATATCCTAGCTAAAGGATTTAACTTCGCAGTTGCCCCTAGCCACCTACCAGTCGAGGACATAATTTGTGGAGTTGAATCAGCTGTCTCAGTACTAGACAAAACCACAGCCGAAATTATACGTCAAGACGTTTCTCATGTTCTACGAACCGCCAAACCACCAAAAAGGAACATATCACGCGAAGAAAACCAAGCTCTACAGCAACTGAGGAAAAATGAAAACATAATCATACTACCTGCAGACAAAGGCAACGCAACAGTAGTTATGGACACTACGGAATACAACTCCAAGATACATTCTCTACTACAAGATCCGGCCTACCAGCCCATCACTACGGATCCTACTACATACCTGGAAAAAACTACAAAAAACAAGATCAAACAGAGCCCTATCGCCGAAGACATACAACGACAGCTGATACCCAGGGAGAAATCATCCAGATGTCCGAAACTCTATGGGCTGCCAAAAGTACACAAACCAGGAGCACCTCTCAGGCCAATCGTCAGTTCAATAGGATCCCCCCTACAACAGCTGGCAAGATACCTGGCAAAGCATCTACAACCTCACACCGAAGAAGCCGCATCTTACGTTAAGAACGCAAGTCATTTCATCGAATTACTGAGGAAGGAAAAAGTAGAGCCAGGCTGGTTACTAGTAAGCTTCGATGTGGTGTCACTGTTTACCAACGTTCCCATAGATGAATCTCTGGAGATAATCAAACAGAAATATGATCCACCAGCCCACATAATGGAATTGACGAAACACTGCCTCAAGAACACGTACTTCCTGCACAACAACCAACGGTACAAGCAAATAGAAGGCGCACTAATGGGCTCTCCGCTATCCCCAGTCATAGCGAATCTATTTATGGAAAACCTAGAACAAAAAGCACTAGAATCAGCGGTACATAAACCCATACTCTGGCTACGATATGTGGACGACACCTTTGTTATTTGGCAACATGGAGAAGCACACCTTAACAACTTCCAGGACCATCTAAATAGTCTCCACCCGAAAATCAAATTCACTATGGAAATGGAATCAGAAAACCAACTACCGTTCCTGGATGTTTTGGTCAAAAAGAAATCGGACGGAAGCCTGGGTCACACGGTGTACCGGAAACCTACTCACACAGACCGCTATCTCAATGCGGAGTCACACCACCATCCGGCACAACTTCGATCAGTGGTTAAAACCCTGGTCACCCGTTCTCAGAGACTCGCAGACCCAGAAAACGTAGACCAAGAAATGAAGAAACTTCGAAGAGCCCTACGACAAAACGGCTTCAAGAATCAAACTATCAATGACGCACTTAAACCCAGCAGAGTGAAGCCACAGGATGATAAAGAAAAACCTGCATCCAAAGCCCACTTGCCATACGTCAAAGGAACAACAGACAGAATCTCTAGAATTCTACGGAGGCACAATGTGGAAACAACATTCACAACCAACAGAAAGATCAGCTCCATTCTACGAAACCCCAAAACAAGGATACCCCTGGAGAACCAAGGTGTCT
>JABXWE010037461.1:0-22544 GCA_014611495.1 Limonius californicus
CCTACCTAAAAGTATTGGTTTGTGGCAGGTAATAAGAAGTTTTTTTGCACTTCTATCTTACTCTCCTTTGCATAACATGTTTTTGAACACACATTTTTGTTATTATTTTGGGGTACTCAAACAATTTTGGGTCAAATTTTCAATTATTATTTTCTCATATTTTAAGGGTCCCATTTCCAAAGAAATATTTTTCTAGTTTGTATATATTGTAATCTACCATCGGAATTGATATTTGTACCTATTTCTGATACACCCTGTATATGTGAAAATGTGTTTAACTAATTTTAGTAAAGCATTTCATTAAAAAGCAATTCAAATAGATTTTGTATTAGTTTTTTAATAAATAAATATTTACACAGTGCAGTGCATTTTTTCATTTCACATTACCTACTGTGTTATATTAAAAAGTACCAAAAACTCAAAAACTCATGAGTGTCTTTTATTGAAAATGTTTGAGTACATATATGATTTTTTGCCAAATACTTATTGAGCTCAAAACAAACATACATTTATTGCCTTCAAAATAACAACAAATTGCCTTTGAATTTATCATCGATGTTTGTCAATTTTGGAATGATAATAATATTTTAGAAGTTCTCAAGACTTTGTTGTTTCATGCTTTTTGGGAAATAGTGATAGTATATTCTCAAACTTTGCACAACTGTTGCATAACAATAGGTTATATAATTGTTACAAATGTTGGCCTTAAGATTCAATTACTTATATTGTTTATATTTCTACAAAAAATGTGCTAATTTTGAAAAAGGAATATGGCAATGTTTTTGACAAAAAGATTTACAAATCGCCGTCTTGTTTGAATTACTTTATTAATTACTGCAAAACTTCGTGACAAACCATTGTCCTCCTTTTGATACTGGTCCAACTTACAGTGTGTCTTATTACTTACTAAATGTATTTTAATTATCTGAAAAAAGAATGAACTTGTGCTTTTTAAAATTTTGAACATATTATATTTTAATATTATATTTTAAACGAGAGTTTCCATGCCAGTAACTTCATCTTATTTATAAGTAATGCTCTTAGTCTGCATCTATCTTTCCAAAAGTCTCAATTCGTAGATTAAATTTAACTAAAGAATGTTACTTCTAATTTAGATACAGCAATTAAAAATATCGACAATAAATTTGGCCCTTCCCTCAAGAATCAACTTAACTGCAATTCGAGAACTTTACCACTAAGCGAATGTGAATATAATACAGAATACAGTGTTGTCTAATCTGCGGAAGAGCCGTTTAATGCAAATCTGAAATTTAATATACGACAGACGACCAATCAACGGTAAAATGAAAAACGAATATTCGCTTTGTATATACGCGACCTACAGTGGCGACAACGACGGGTGGCGAAGCGCGGAACTAAAATATACAATATTTACAAAATACCGCCATCAGTCGTCCTTCTAAGAATTTACCATATGATATGTAGCGATAAGTTGGAGTGATTTACATGGAAAGCTATAGGTCCTCCATATATGGAGGACGTATCGCAACCGGAGGACCTATAGCATGCAAATTGTCTGTTACCGGTGGACCTATCTACTGCAGTATGTAAATATATATATACATATATGTCGAACAGATAAGTTCTGTTAACAAATTATTGTTTATTTACAGTTGCAGTACGAAAGATTATACCGGGTGCTACGGAAGTGGACATTTTGTCCACCACTAAAGTTTGGGTCCGGAAGTCTGCAGAAAGACTCAAGAAGTCTTTGTAAAAATTCTGGTATATGATATGTTAATAATTTATTGTATTTAAAATAGTTTTATGATAATAAATAGCAATTTTTTGTACACGCATTTTTTATTTACACATTCTGAAAGAAATTGTACCTTCTTGAAATGCTACAATGGACATTATTTTTGGGTATGTCGAGGAGGTGCCCAAATTATGATATTTCAAGGTTAACTTTTGGACATCTTTTATTGTTAACCAAAAGATGATTTTCAAGGTTAACTTTTGGACATCTTCTAAGGTTAACCAAAAGATGACTTTCGAGGTTAGCCTTTGAACATCTTTTATGGTTAACCAAAAGATGACTTTCAAGGTTAGCTTTTGGACATCTTTTATGGTTAACTTTTTACCGACTTTATGGATGCCTTAGGGTTGCCCTATGGTTAACTAATTTGTGACATAGTTAACCTACAGGATATCTTTTGATTAACTATTGGTGACCTTGTATTTTGGAGAGGTTAACTTTTAGTTATCTTTTGGGTAACTTTGGTTATGTGGGTACTTACCCAATTGAGTAGGGACAATGCTGAGAAGTGGAAGGTAAGGTGCTTAAAACAAATGTATCTAAAGTGAGGAATTTTGGGTGTCTGTGCGGAATGTATGAAGCGTTAATTCGTTTCCTTTGGAATCCACGACAAAAATTGTAAGTTGTGTGGGAACTAATTAATGTGAATTCTGATTGAATTTTCTGTTCTTCCTTTTAAAGTAGTAGTAATATTAATTACAATTTCTTGGCTTTCTAAGTAGAACGGGGGGAAGGGGGGGTCATTATTAAGAAGTCTGAAAAGATGGAGACGTTTAAGAAATACATAGACAGAATTAAAAATATAAATAAAGAGTGCAGAATGGATCCAGAAATGAAGGTTGAGGAAGTGGAAAACACTACCAAGGAAATCTAGGATTGCAAATCTCTTATACCTTCATGGAAAAATAATGAAGCTTTTAGAATGAAATCGAATCAACATAATTACGCCTCTGTGCAATGCAATATACAACACTAGACACCTATCGGAACAGTGGCTACGATTCACATTCACTCCCATACATAAGAAAACCAATTGTAGCAGTTTACAGAACTGTAAAGCTGAAGAGATACCTACTAAAGATGTTTCTGAAAATATTTCATTGGAGAATTTAAAGTCACTGTGAAGGACAAATATCAAAGACATAGTTCGGCAACAGCTATATACTGTGTACAAAGGAAGCTCTATTTTGCTTGCAAGTACTGATAGAAAGATGTAAACTTGGATGAATTCTTGTATTTCATTGTTTACTAAATGGCTTTCAATATAGTAAAACGTATAAAAACTAGATTAGTTGGTGACGACTTTAGGCTTACAACTAATGTGTATTAAAACAAACATGAGAGAAGACAGAAGCAATCCTCATACCACGAGAAGGTGTGTGTCCTATCACCACTCTTTTTTATCCTGACTCGGAAGAAATTTACTAATAAAGCACTGGAGAAATGTAATGAGGAGTAATGGGGAACGCATAAATAACATTCGATATACAGATGATACGGTAATATTTGCAGACAGTGCGGAAGGTTTACAGCAAATGATGAATTGAGTGGCAAACGTGAGTGCCAAATCTGATCTTAACCTAAATAGAAAGGATCTAATATGTAGTAGTAAGCAAGCAAAACACAAGTGCAGGAGTGTACCTACCGAGAAAGTACCTCAATATGAAATAAAGATGCGTTTAGTATGGTGTCTTCTCTGCGATTTTTTACAGAATGGAATCTTGGGCGCTGAACATACATTTACTGAACAGATTCAGTCCCCTGGGTTACAGGTGTATCGCTAAATGATGAGGACAGCATGGGTAGAGCCCGTCGCCCACAAATTGGTATTAGAACGAATAAAAAGAAGATTTTGAGATAATGACAAAAACCAAAATATGAAAACCTGAATATCTCATGTCGTAGTTTTAAGGAATCTTAGAAAGCAGTTTTCAACAACAACCTATCTGTTTCGAGCTGCTGCAAATAAAGACAACTCTAATGATCGCCAACATTCAGAACGGATAGACAGCCGAGGAAGAAGCAGAAGACTTTTCTTAGTTTATCCACTGATTATTCTTACCATCACAATAATCCATTACTAGCCGTAAAACATATAGCATAAAATAATATACTCAGAAAACATTCAGTTTAAACTGCGCCAACACGAGATCAAGATCATTTCCAGTCAGTATGCGTTATCACAATACGATTAGTAGTACTGCAAACCATGTGGTGGGAGCTCAATTGGTAGAGTGCCAGCTTTTTGGGTAACAAGCCGATTATGGCATGGGTTCGGTCCTTCAGCTTTAATGCGCAGCGTATAAATTTCTTGTGCTGCAACACGTCATACACAATTATCTAATCGGGTTAGCAAACGTGCAATTTTAATGCCATAAACATTTCTGTCGTTGGGATTCAATGTTAAACTGTGCGTTTCCGGTGCTTCCACTTTAACTGAGGAGAAGCACGCGACAGTGAAGATGCCGGTGCCCAGTAATAGGACGTGAAAAGTTGTTGAAGATGACCACCAACAAACCAAGACATCATGAAAATGTTATAATTCTTAAAACTGCAAACTTAGTTCTGTTCTGTGAAATATAAATATTTACTAAGACAATAATCGCCATGTTATAGAAACTCTTCCAAAATTCACTTGAACAACGTATTGCTGAGTGAACTAGCTTCAATTACATTAAATTAAATTTCCCATTTAGGATATTAAAGACTAACAGTATATTGTGCAGAGAATGTAAATTTTTGATAACACGATATAATTTATTATAATCTAAACATAGCAAACTATTTCAGATTCTAATATCTTGCGTTACTGCAATACTAATTTATTATTTGAATTAATACTATTTTAAGCAGATGAATATAAATTATACATATAGATTTTACTCCTAGAGAAATTTCATTACTTTAACGGTATGCATAATATATCAATGGGCTTTTTAAATTTATTTCGCCTTTGCTACAGTTGCGACTGTGACGGGTAATTATTTCTTCCGGTGATGCACCATTAAGATGCATGAAGTTTACGTCGCTCATTTATTATCATTTGCAATAAGAAGGTACGATAATCACCACGAACTGCTACAGGTGTGAGCTATTACAGTGAAACTTTAGTGTGCAGACGAATAAGACCAGCTGTTGAACAGAGTAACGTCTTCTGACAGCTAAGCTGCAGCTTAATTTTCTTACCACGTCAAGCAGTTTCGTAGGAAACTATATGGAGCTCCTAGTTTCAAAATTGAAAGTAATATCAGAAAACAAGAAAAAGCATATTCAACTTGGTTTTGTAAGAGTTCTGTAATTAATAAAATTCGTTATCGGCACCTTCAAATATAAAGTAGGTCCATACAAACGTCAGAAATTACAGTAGATGTACAGAACCCTAACAAACAGATCCGCATGATACACTTAAATAACATTTCTCAACTAAACAAATAATTTTGCCTAAGGTTCTAGGTTGTAGGTTTATACTTATTCAATAGTAAAACAATATATCGAAAATTGATAAAGCCCTAAATGAAATTGATGGCAAATAGGGATCAGCTGCTGAAGAGCAGACTGCATGAATTTAATTAAACAGTTCGCACAAATCAACAAAACCATTAACGCGTGAACTAATTCAGTAATAAATTAATTAGGTGGGTGCTGTGATATGCGTTTGCATTAATTACGTACATTAGAAGTTATTTCTGGTTTTTAAACGACTCTTATACATGTACAGGGTGTCTCATTTTTGATGTTTTTGCAGGGTATCTCGGAAACCATGACAGATATCAAAAAACTAGCTAAGCAGTCTCGGGCTATTTTTTTGAGAAAATAACAATAGCGCAAACAGATCTTTGCTATGGCGATCGGTTAGGGAGCTTCAGGGTGATTGTTAAAATTTGGCTATAGATCTAGGCTTGCCAATTTCTGTTTACTTGAACCTGTTGGTTGGGGACCTCTGAATTCATATAGTGGTCAATGAAAAGATTTAGAAATATTGGCAGTAATCTTGTCAATTTGTATTTTGGGTTGCCCCCAGTTTTCGTAATGGAAGGCTTTATACTCTTTGCCGTGAATCAATTTAATATACAATAAAAAAGTAACCTTTGTTCAGCCCAAAATGAGCACCCTGTTTGATGGCTGTTTACTGGGTTCTCTGATTCATAATAGTGTCAATAAAAACATAGATATTGCAGTACCTTGTCATATGTATTTTGGGTTGCTTATTTTTGGAATGGTAGGTTTGTACTCTCCCGTGAATCATTTAATATACAATAAAAAAGTAACCTTTGTTCAGCCCAAAATGAGCACCCTGTTTGATGGCTGTTTACTGGGTTCTCTGATTCATAATAGTGTCAATAAAAACACAGATATTGCAGTACCTTGTCATATGTATTTTGGGTTGCTTATTTTTGGAATGGTAGGTTTGTACTCTTCCGTGAATCATTTAATATACAATAAAAAGTAACCTTTGTTCAGCCCAAAATAAGCACCCTGTTTGATGGCTGTTTACTGGGTTCTCTGATTCATAATAGTGTCAAGAAACATTTAGATATTGCAGTATCTCGTCACATGTATTTTGGGTTGCTTATTTTTGGAATGGTAGGTTTGTACTCTTCCGTGAATCATTTAATATACAATAAAAAAGTAACCTTTGTTCAGCCCAAAATAAGCACCGTGTTTGATGGCTGTTTACTGGGTTCCCTGATTCATAATAGCGTCAATAAAAACTTAGATATTGCACTGCCTTGTCATATGTATTTTGGGTTACCTATTTGTTTGCATGGTAGGCTTATACTCTTCCGGGAATCTTGTTCAGGCCAAAATAATCATCCTGTTTGCTTGACTATTTGTTGGGACCTCTGATTCATAATAGTGTCAAGAAACATTTAGATATTGCAGTATTTTGTCATTTGTATGTCGAGTTGCCTATTTTTTCGTATGGTAGGCTTATACTCTTCCGTAAATCATATAATATACAATAAAATAGTAAGCCCTTGTTCAGCCCAAAATAATCATCCTGTTTACTTGACTGTTTGTTGGGACCTCTGATTCATAATAGTGTCAAGAAACATTTAGATATTGCAGTATCTTGTCATTTGTATTTTGGGTTGCCCACGTTTTCGTATGGAAGGCTTATACTCTTCCGTGAAACATATAATATACAGTAAAAAAGTAACCCTTGTTCAGCCCAAAATAAGCACTCTGTTTGCTTGACTGTTTACTAGGATCTCTGATTCATAATACCGCCAATAAATTTAGTTGTTACACTACCTTGTCATGTATGTATTTTGGATTGCCTATTTTTCGACTTGAAAAGTAACACCATGTTCTGCCCAAAATAACCACCCTGTATGCTTGATTATTGGTTTGTATAATTCGTAATACCGTTTGATATGGTTGACAGTGTATGGTTATCTCCGATTCTTAATATTGTCAATAAAAATTTAAATTTCGCAGTACTTTATGATATGTATTTTTGGTTGCCTATTTTTAGAATGGTAGGTTTGCACTCTCCTGTAAAACCGGTATACCAAAAGTAACACTTTGTTCAGGTAAAAACCAGCATCTTGTATATTTTATGGTTTACTCGCGTCTCTGATTCATAATACCGCCAGTAAATTATATACTGCAGAACACATGTATTTTGGGCTGCCTATTTTTCGAGTGATAGGCTCGTTCTCTGTTGTAACTCATCCGGCATACAATAAAAAAACACGTTATTCAGCCTAAAGTAAGCACCCTGTATGAACGAATTTAATATTGTGTTACGCACTACATCTTTCTGAATACCTTTAGAATGTAGACTTTTTTATAACTCCAATAATATGAGAGGTTTCGAGGAAACATACTAAGTGGACGTCCTGTGCAGGCATTCTGTTATACATTAAAATGAACGGCATAAATTAATAAAATTGTATTACAATGTCGTGAAAATGTTTCAAAATTATACAGTACGAGTTCATAACTGTTACAAGCGATTCACAGTTATCGTATAATCCTAGATTAATGTCTTATAGTCGGCTCGTCATGGGCGTTTAAGTAGTTGTATACATAAAGTCCTGAAACTCGGTTAGGCAGGAGTACTATGTAGGAACCTTTACTGCCGTACTTTATACACACAAATTACGCCCCTTGCTAGTTATGAGCAATATAATACGTCTTTCTGTGTAAAGCACATCCTCTCCAGCTGATGAATAACCTCGTTTATGGGACGTGACGTAAATTCTGAAAATCACTGAAGTGCTGAACACGGTGATATATTACTAATATCAAATATTAAGTAGCTATAAACTAAAAAAGGGTGGGTTTTTTTATTCTTATAGTGCCCAGAGAAGATGTTATTAAAACGTAAGCTAATTGAAAAGTATTAATTTGCTTCTAGATTCCAATGAATTAAAAGTCAATAAGGTATAAGGCCGATAGGTATTCATATGTCGTGATGTATAGAAAGTTGTAAATTAAATCGAAATCATGATTTGGAACAGTCTATACAGGGTGTCTCAAAATTGACGCCCGTCCTTTTTCATCATCAGCGTCAAGGGTTAAACCTTTTGGTTTGTTCCGGTCTCACAGATTAGAGCTGGTCTCTCCAGCGTTTTTTAGGCCGTCCAACGTTTCTTCTTCCACATGTGGGCTGGTAATGGAGTAGTTGTTTCGGTATGCGAGAGTTGTCCATTCTATTGAGATGATCATGCCAATTGGTTCTGTACTGGTTTATTTTTTCGTTTAGATTAAAGATATTTAATTCTTGTCTAATATCCTCATTACGTTTATGGTCCAATAAAGTATAGCCAGCCGTATGTCGTAAGAATCTCATTTCAGCTGTTTCGATTCTTCTTGCTTGGCTTTTAGTGATCGTCCAATTTTCGCATCCGTATAGTAAAACGGGAACGGCCATTACCTTATAAAACTTAAGGCGCGTTTCTCTCCTTGTGTTTCCTAGATATCTTTTTATTGTTCCGCACATGTAGTTGAATTTCGCTATTTTGCTATTAACATCTCTTTGTTCTTCATATGTAATGTTGTATCCTAAATAGCTGAAACAATTAACTTGTTCTATTGGCGTGTCATCAACAATGATTTTTGCTCTAATGGGATCTTGGCCTTTAAAAGCTATCACCTTAGTCTTTGCAGTGGAAATTTGTAAATTATATTTTTTAGATGTTTTGTATAATTTGTGTATTGCTCTTTGTAGATTATCCTCCGAGTCTGCTAACAGAATCTGATCGTCTGCAAATAGTATTGTATCAACGGGGGAGCCATTTACTATAAAATGTTTGTTCAGTTCCGTCTGCCAGCATTGCATGACTTCGTCAATATATATATTAAAAAGTGAAGGTGACAACGGGCACCCCTGTCGGACTCCTCCGTTAATTGATTCTGTGTTTTCGTTTCCACTGGCTTTGTCTGTTTCGATTATAATTTTGTTATCCATATATAAGCTTTGTATTGCTCTCACTAGGTGTTGAGGGATGCCTTGCTTCAGCATAATTTTCCACAGTTTTGTTCTGTTTACTTTATCAAACGCTTTTTTATAGTCGATAAACGCTATAAAAGTGGGTAAGTTATATTCTCGGCGTTTTTCTACTAGTTGGGTTAGTGAGAAAATACAGTCTGAGCAGGACCGTCCTTTCCTGAAACCGTGCTGATATTCTGAGAGGATATTTTCTAATATAGCATTTAGGCGTTGTGTTATGATAAATGCATAGAGTTTATAACAGGTGTTTAGCAGGCTAATGCCTCTATAGTTGTTGCAGTCGTTGCGGTCTCCCTTTTTGAATATTGGGACCACTTTTGCCAATTTCCATTCTTCTGGTATATGACCATATTTCCAACAAATATTTATAAAATCGAGTAGACGTGCATGTAATGAAGCAGGGGCATATTTTATTAATTCTATATTTAAGCCGTCACTTCCTGGGGATTTTTTATTTTTGCAGTGATGTAGTGCTAATATTAATTCATCCATCGTAATGTTATCTACGTTTTCGTCGCTATATGTTAATATTGCTGGTTCGTCCTCATCTTGCGTCCACAGTTCTTTGTAGTATTTTAGCCATTCGTTTTCATTGATAACGTTCAGTCGTAGATTATCCTTTTCGGTTTTATTTAGGTGTTTTAGTATTTTGTATGCTTTGTCTTGTCTTCCGTGAACATCGTGCTCTATGTCACAGACATATTTGTCCCAGCTATTGCGTTTAATCTTTCTGACTTCTCTTCTGACTATAGCGCAATGTCTTTTGTATTCTATTTTAGTTTCGTCAGTGTTCAAATGCAGGTATTCCAAATACGCTTGTTTCTTTTCTTTTATTAACTGCGCAATCTGTTCGTTCCATATAGTTAGGCCTTTATTGGCAACTCGTTTCTTTCTAGTGCCTAAGGTTTCTTTTGCCGTTTTCACTATGACATCTTTAATATCTTCCCATTCGTAATTGATGTTTCTGCTGGTAGCTTTGTCTTGTATGTATTGGTTCAGCCTACTCTGGTAAAGATGTCGTATGCTATCCTCTTGTAGCAAGTGTACTTTGAAGGTTTCTCTCCGGCACTTCGTTTTCACGTACGACTTCTTCCATCTTTTAGGAATGCCTATTTTCGATATCAACAAGAAGTGATCCGTACCAATGTCACTACCCCGGTAAACTCTTGTGTCTTGGACCAATATTGATAGTTTTTGATTGGTAAGTACATAATCTATGATCGATCGACTTCCTCTGGCGCTCCAAGTAAATTTATGAATTTCTTTGTGCGGGAAGAATGTGTTCGTAATCTTAAAATTATTGTACGTGGCAAAGTCTATGAGCAGCTTTCCATTATTATTTACGACGGTTTCTCCATGTCTGTCCATAATGCTTTCAACGGGTACGTTACCAATTCTGGTGTTAAAATCGCCTGCTATGATCACATAATCATTTGCATTTACACTGTTGGTAATCATTTGAAGGTTCTCATAGAAATCTTGTGTGTCATTTTGCCGCCCTTCTTCTGGGCTATATATACCTATTAGACTTGTATAGCCTCTGTGTGTTTTATACCTGATCTTTATGATGCGTTTGTTAATAAACTGGTAGCTATGTATTCTATCCTTCCGCTCTCGTTTTATGAGTATTGCTATTCCAGCAGCAGCTCTTTCTTCCAGCGTGACGCCACTATAGAGTAAGATATAATGTTTTAATTCAGTCGATCCTTGTTGCTTTTTCTTTGTTTCTGGAATAACGGCTATGTCAACATTTCTTTCTTTTAATTCATTTTCAAGTTCTGTTTCTTTGTGTACAATGCCTCTTGCATTCCAAACAGCCACTTTAACAATTTCTTCAATTCCTTTTCCTTTATCCTTTTTCATAGCATTGTTCGTCTTCTTTGTTTCCGTCCGGCTATCATATCTGTGAGACTTTTTAGCAATTTTTGGATGTCCCCTGGAAAGGTTACTAGCCTTCACGCAAGGTAAGACGTATGGCGGTCCTTTTTTCCGATTGCTTTTAATTATCGAGTGATTGATAAAAAGGTAAATAATAAGTTTTATTGCATGGTCGCTCCAATTAGTTGTGTACTATACATAATGCAGTTATATGGCTATGGCGATGTATAATGTCCTCTTATATTGACAAGTATCATTATTTTCATTTTTTATTTTTTTATTGTAATCGACAATAAGTGGTTATGTTAAATCTTAGGTGCGTGTAAAGACAATGCCAGTGGTGCGGCTACGGTTTATGCGGAAAGGTTTTCACATTGTCGGCATCCTCATGCAAAAACTATAAGATTACTGGAAACAGATAATTTAAATCCTTAAAAAATCAGACAGGACGTCAACCTATACTAAACGTCGATCAAGAGGGGCAAGTTTTTGAATTTGTTGAGGTGGAACCAAGTGGAAGTCATCGAACTGCGTTGTCCCAAAGCCGTGTGCAAGAAGATAGAATTGACAGATTATCAAACAGAAATGGTTTGCATTCATTTAGGCCTCAAAAAGTTTTGCATAAGGAGCTCTCAGTCAATTTTTGTAGATGGTTGTTGCGTAGCGTAAATCCACATTTTTTTGAAAAGATTGTGTATTCATATTTACTGAGACTCATACCCTGCATGAATAGAGGATGGAAAACACTCACTTTTTACGCAAAAGTGCTTATCAAAGGCGATGGTCAATAAACCATTGGGCTGGGTTCTTAAATAATAATTGTTATGTTCGTTTGACTTTGCCGCTTCATTTGAATTAAAGTCGTATTTTAATTGCCGCTCTTAAGTCAATTACTATTTTATTATTTTCAAAGGTTCCCATTGTTCTGCTTGTTTAGTCTGGATATGCCGATCGAAAACAGTTCCTGGAATCCTATGTTGGCAAAATGGCCGGAAGTTGCACGTGGGAGATGTTGTTCTAGAATTTTTGCGACATATTTCGCAACATGATGAAATATTCCAGCTGTTGGGATTTCGCGTTTCGTTCTCTAGTCAGTCGATTTAATACCTTCGCTCGACCCGAGTTGCTCGTTAACATCTCAGCGCCGATGACAAAAGAGAAACACAAGGCAAAAGTGAGCGCTAGCTTCTGGAAGTAAACAGGAGCTATTTTGTGCAGCGGAGTTGTATAGCAGCGACTCTGCTAAATTAATATATATCTTCTAATCTTCGACTTGTGTCGGATTAAAAATATTAGCAGAGTGTCAGCTTCTTGCAAAGACAATTCAGTGAAATTATTCTCTCGACTTGTGTCGGATTAGAAGCCTTCAACCCCGTGACAGCCTCCTTTGAGACATTGCAAGTGATCATTCCCTACAGTTCCCTGAAGTTCCCGTTTTTCTTTTTCCCATCAAAGAAAGTCCTGGCCCGTAACATTGTCTCTGGTAGTGATCCGGTCTTCAGGGGCGTGCTTGCGAATTTTGTCTGCTTCCCGAAGAACCTAGGAACACTCCAGTTGTGCCTCTCTCTACTCCCTACCGTGCAAAACTAAGGTTGGCCAAATTGTTAATTGTGTTGTGAAAGCTTGTTCGGGGTTTCATTTTAATGTATTAAAGTGCTGAACCTTTTCTTTTGATGCAACGCAAAGTGACCTTCAGTCGTTAGTTGCTATGTTTTTTATTAATTGTAAAGTGTAATTATAAATTGTAATTTTTGTAAACTCGAACGTCACTGGCTGCGCAGATCTGTGGTTAGGAAAGTAAATACCGTAAGCCAGGGGCGGCGAGCCTCTTGTTCGAACGTTCCAACTACCCTTGTGCTAAACCATGATTATTACCGTTTTGACTGCATTTTTTTGTATTACGCGTCACCAAATTCAAACAATAGAGCTATATTTGTCTTAAAATTCACCATATCTTTTATTTTATTGTGTGCATGAACTTTTGGAGCTTTATACACACAGGAGGAGGCACAATCAAGGCGAGTCCGATTCCCGTAAGCTGTTGGCTTCTCGGCCTTCCACGAGAACCTGCAATCAGCTGTGATTTGGAAGGTGGCGCCCGCTAATTTTGACTTACTCTGTACACAACTAGGTACGATTTCCCTCCCGTAAGCTTTCTCGTGAACCACCCCTACTCCTCTGAATTTAGCTGAAGGGCTTTTTCCATTTTTCCTGTTGCGGGTCGACGAAAAAGCTCGTTTGGTCCGTAACATAATGTAATTGGTCTACACGTTCTACCATCCGATGTAATTCAGTTTTGTATCTTTAATTCTTAAACGAAATTTTACCACTGCCATTGGTTGATGAAGTTCCATTAGCAGTTACAATAAATCGTTGTTTCCAACACGATGGTACACCGTCACATTATTGAATACAAGTGAGAATTTCTTGATTAAAAATTTTCTTGAGAGGTGGATTGGAAGAGATGCACCTATACCATGGCCTCCCAGTTCACCTGACCTGAATCCACTGGATTTCTATTTCTTAGGCCATTTGCAAGATAACATTTACCGCGAACATATTGTGGATCGCGAAGGTGTCGTAGCTTTGTATTCACACTGCTGTGGCGTCAATCAACAAAAATATGCTATGGAAGGTTTATGCTGCCATGATAAAGTGCGCGAATGTTTACTTTGAAGTAGGAGACAACCTATTTGAACATGGCACGACCTTCAATTTTGGGACACCCTGTGTATATGTTACATATTTATTTTCAAACATTCCGCTGCAACTATTTCTAAACTTCTATTATAAAATATTAACTTTATTAGTATACCTAATATTTTATTTCGGATTAAAAACACAATCAAATTCACTCACTTTACAGTTTCAGTACAGAAGACTTTCACGAGTATTAGACGTACCTGTTAACTTAAATGAAGCGTACCCAAGTACAGTCCTGTCTTATACAAGAAAATGGATTTATCAAAGCAAAATATACTGGAAGCTAATACTCATTAAACAGCAGTTAAAGACAAAATTTCAATAAATAGTAGAAGCCTTAATTTTAAACCTTAAGAGTTTAACAACATCCATTTGCTTTGCATTCCCAAGCACTCCTTTTCAAGATTTTAAATAATTTGAGAAGAAAATGCTATAACACATGCTGATACTTCTGTTTCCGATTATAATGTATTTTTTAGTGGATGTTTTAATAAACCTTTACGGTTTAAATTTAATAATGTTTTAAAATCAATACTTTTCCTATGCATACAATGTTGTAAAATCGGAAATTATTTTTACAAGCGCATTACGCAGGAAGAAACAAAGATGCTAAATTTTTATGTTTACCCCTTCTGTCGAGTATCGTAGCAATTTAATTGTCCATAAAATGTATCCGTACTGCGGATATAGCCAAGTTTATTTAAGGGCCGGGGATGCACATTATACTAAGTAGTATATATACCGTCGCGCGTAATTATTGTTAGGTTTGAATTTCAAAATTAAACCAATATTAGCTGCTTAATAATTCTCACGCAAGCTGTAAATTTATGCATTTTATGTCTCTACGGGTATGATTATTTAATTTTGTATATAGGAAGATCAGCAGCAGCAACAATAGAAAAAGGAAAATTTTTAGGAAATATACAGGGTGATTCGCGGCGATAATTGCTGATCCAACCAAATCTATATTTTGCATTGTCTGAGAAAGAACGACAACGATTGTCTCCCGTTACAAATGTTGAGAATTCGAAAAATGGGCAACCCAAAATACATATCAAAACAACCTCCGATATCTAAAGCTTTATTGGCGGTAATATGAATCAGAGATTCATCAGACTTACTATTTTCTGAAATTTGAAACTCTTAAATCTAAATATTTCTAAATAAAACTTTCTTGTTTTCGTTCACACTTACTTTATTTACAAGTTGAGTGAATAAAATACCAAGGATAGCAAACAGTCATCTCTGATTCATAATACGGTCGATACAAATGTTGATATCTTGGTGATATATATTTTAAGTTGCCTGGTAGGTTCGTACTCTTTTGCCTATCACCCTGTGTAAGGGTCTTTATGTCTGTGGAGCAGCTCAGTTCGTAGAGCGTACGCGTAGGCGTGACTAGTTTGTAAACATAGACGTCACCGATTAAGCAAATACTAATCTACTACTGCAACCCACCATACACTATTTCCTAATCCGGCTTCGGCAACCGTGGGGAGTAAAAGTCTGAAAAGGGCAAAATAAAGTGTCCGCGTGTAGCAGTGAGACACGATCACGGTACCTTCTGTAGTTTTACACACATTTGTAAATATTTTCACTTTATTACAATTTTGGAAAGATGTTGTTTAGTAATTAAAAACAGTGTGTAAAATGGCCGCATATTAATGTAATTACAACGAGTCTGTGTGTCTGTATATAATAATATGTTTTATTATTATTGAATAAAAATAATTAGCACAAAGAGAGATAAAGCGACTGTTGTGTTTTATTTACAGCTTTGAGTTTTATTCGTATATTTTAGTTTTATTAGCGAATGCTTTTAGTTAAGTAGATTCGAGTATATAATTAATGTAGGAAGATGCAATTAAAGATGAATCAACTTGAAAGCGCATATTTGTAGATGTGTTTTGTTATATTTTATACGTAGGTAATTGCAAAATTGTTATGATAATTTTAATTTTATATTTGCACACAATTTGCTAATTTTCATTTCCTCAAACGCTTACACCCGTAGATATGTACATAGATGTAGGGTTTATTTTAAGAGTTTTCAGTGTTACAAAATTAAATTTCTGGTAGTAAACTGTAAGATGGCATCCCTCAGAATGAAGGAAACTCTCATTACACTATATTACTATTGACAAAGGTATTAAAGCTAACAGGAACCGCTTCTTACAATTTAAAACATACCCATATGAAGGTGATTCAAACTCAAACCACGATAGAAAATTATACACTGCTACAATAAACTATCTGCAGTTATGTTAAAACAGTAGACCACTCACCATAAGAGTTGCTAATAAAAACTGATCCAAGTAATTATAAAAAAATTCTGATTAGGACGTTTATGGTTACTAAAAACAGGAAAAATTAAAAAACTCTCCACAGAAGAATAATTTAAGCTTTGTTATTAAGATACGATAGTACAGATAGTAAGTTCGCACATAGACTGTCCTTTAACAGTAATCATCCGGATAACGTTCCAATATCCACTGTTGGATATGGGCCTCCTCACACTCTCTGTATTTCTCTCTTTTTCCCTTTTCTCACCGACCCCATTCCATATTGCAGGATTATAAGACAACATGTGGACGAAATGGATATTGGAGTGGAGACCTAGACAACTAGGAGCAGTATAGGAAGACCTTCAATGAGGTGAAGGGATGATCTAGTGACGGTTGACTGGATGGGATGGATGAGAAGGTTTTACTGCAATAGATTAATTTGGAGTATGCAATAAGCCATGATTTCAGTTGATGAATTCCAAGACACCTTAAATTAACCTACTGAATGACTTAGAAAACCTCACTCAAGGGTAATTTAAATCCATTGCTAGAATTAACAAGGTGCCGATATCCACGGTTGGATATGGGCTTCCTCACACTCTCAGAATTTTTTTCTCTTTCGCTTTTCTCACCCATCCCATTCCATATTGTAATATTATAATACAACAGGTGGACGTAATGCATATTGGAGTGGCGACCTAGACAGCTAGGAGCAGTATAGAAGACCTTCAATGAGGCGGAAGGATTATCTAGTGAATGTTGGTGCAATAGATTCATTTGGAGTTTGCAATAAGCCATGATTTCAGCTGAAGAATTTCAAGACACCTTAAAACAACCTATTGGATGGCTTAGAAAACCCTAATCAAGAGTAATATGTCAAATCCATTCCTAGAATTAACAACGCGCCAATGTTCCCTGTTGGATGTAGGCCTTTTCACACTCTCTGCATTTCTTTCTCACTCATCCCATTCCATATTGCAATATTATAAAACAACTGGTGGATGAAATGGATATTTGAGTGGAGACCTAGACCTAGAGGTAGAAGCAGTACAGGAAGACCTTCAATGAGGTGGAGGGATGATCTAGTGAAGGTTGGCTGGATGGGATGGATGAGAAAGTTTCACTGCAATAGATTAATTTGGAGTATGCAACAGTTGAAGAATTCCAAGACACCTTAAAACAACCTACTGAATGTCTTACAAAACCTTCTCAAGGGTAATATCAAATTCATTGCGTGTTGAGGGTAGATCATCGAACTCATAACTAGTACTCAATAAAAAACATCTAATCTATATACTAAATGGATACTATATTCCGAAAACGATTGCTGCATGGTCTAAATAAGGTTTCGTGGAGAAGAAAATTCGGATTATAAGTGAGAAACTTGTGGCTAACATCATCAACAGGTGCATCACATGCGTTTGCTTTATGGTTCATGCAATTCGGTATATAATGGGAGATTTTTTTCGCTCACTCACACATAAGTCAATTATGTCGGCTTGATTTAAGTTAGAACCACGAAAGAACGTAGAAGTGGGTGTTTTACGACTAAATACCATAATGTTTTGCATGGTTTGTCATTGAAGCAACTCAATTGGAATAGGTCATTAAATACATTCCTGGTGGCATTCAGAAGCGGGAGATGTATATAGTGACGGTGGAAAACATTGATACTCGAGTGAGGGTCACAGCCTAATGCAGTACCAACAGATACCTTCGTTCAAGGTGGTAGATTGTTTACTCTACACATAAGATTTATGTATCTATTTTTAAATCTATAAATGCAATATTATACTACTTAAACGTGTATGTACACGCATAATTATTTGATTTAAAACATTTACAATTCGTTGTTATACAGGTCCGTGATGAACCTTCTTATGATTTAAAATTATGTAGAGCAAAAGTTGTTTTCCAAATAATATTCGTTTAAAAAACAGCGTTCTGATTAAAAGGGAGCTACTTAACAAACAATAAATAGATTCCCAGGTTGCAGTCAAGGGAATCTCCTAGATTTGTAACAATCGACTGCACCTTATTGTTAGTTATTCCATCTAATGAGGAATTTACACTGCTACAGTATTGTTTTGGAATTGCGATATTAACAAAAGTTTTATATATATTCAGGTGTATGCGTTTGTGGTGGTAAATATACATTTTTATGTCATTTTTCAGTTTTATACAATCTGATACTTCTCAGCAAATTGGCTCATATGGGACAATGATTCCCAGACACCTTTCTTCACAAGTAATGCAGAATAATTAACACTACAAGCATATTAGTTAGTGTTGGTATATTAAACACTAAAGAAACACATAATTGAAATTTGTTTTGGAAGTGTAGGAACGAGGAAAAAAATGTTAGTTCAACATTCAGCAGTTCTTTGCTGACTTTATATGAAAGGGCGATAACAGGTTTTTCTTTTAAGCTATTCCGTTTCATTTGCATTAACTTGTATATATATATATATATATATATATTGCCATGATATTACTGACACCTTAATTAATAAATACCATAAACATTACGTTTGTAAACTAATTATACTAATTTTACTACATAAAGGGTTGTTGAATCGAAGTTACAGCAAGTTATTTGTTTGTTTGTTCATTTCCGATGTGATAAGAAAGCATTGTAATTTCTATATGTGGAGACATCCAAGTATAGGTGGAGTTTTTCTTTTTGTATGTCATCGTTACACAGACTTTATGTATCGTTGATAAAATTGGTACAGGCAGATTCTGAAATTATCATGTGAATTTTAAAATTCATATAAAGTTATCATTTGAACAAGGTTAAAATGTTAATTTGAATATTTAAACGAGATTGTAATGCAACGATAATTGTTCTTATGATTATTTTGATATTAAAGCAAGCTTTGTAATGTGTTATGCGACTAGATTCTTTTGAAATTTAAATATAAATTAAAATTTTATTAAATTTGTAAGGTTAAGGTTATAATTTTGGACCGACTTCAATAGAAAGGTGATTTAGTAATTGAAACTGTAATTAAACGAACTTTATTAATGTGGAGGAATATGATTCCAATGTTTCTTTATTGTTATTTAAATATTGGGTCATTCTTTTACAAACCGTACACCAATTTAGACTTGACATTTTGGAATCGTCCGAAAATTTTTTTACAATCTATATACATAAAATTACTTGACACGTATTTGAGGATTTGGCCGAAAAAATTTTTTTTTCCAAGATATCCACATATGAATTTTCGATAATTTGCTGGATTTTCTCCAATCTTCTCATACTAGAAATTTATTATCTCCAGTTGTACTGATCGGATCAACGTCGGGTTTTTTTTATTTTACACTTTCTTACGTAGGCTTTCCTAGTGTACTGAAAAAAAAATTTTTTATTGTCAACAAATAAAAAATAATAACAATTTAATTGTTTAAATAGGTGTAACATGTTCCCCCCCCACCTTGAATTCATTTGAAAAAATACCATTTTGTTCTTTATCCTCTTATCTACAAAACCCATTTTGCAAAAAAGTGGGGTCTCTATTAGATCAGAAGTTATTAAATATTTTCGAGCGCATGTCATGCAGCGCACAACTAGTCACATATGCAGCTGCTAAACAATTGAACGGTAGGCATTGTTTGTAAGTTAAACAATCGCACAAATCACTATCAAAGCGTATTTGTGATAGTTTAACGGTATAAAAGATAGGTATTCCCTTATTTTTAATAGCGTTTTGCATTTTTACATGCACAAATTGGTTGTAGATCATTAGTCAGTGTATTTCCTTTCCGAATTGTTTACTGTTTCTATCTAAAGTTAGTGAAAATCGTGGAGTTTTGATAAAATGCCAAAATCATCAAAATCTTTGAGTGGTTCGAAAATTCGAACAGATCGATGTTTTAATCCTTTCGATCTGCCTCGTCACCGAAAAATAAAAAATCTTAGGCAAGTTTTGAAGCAACATTTAGTGGACTTGAATTTACCAATAACGGATGAGTCCCTTCAACAAAAAATCTGTAATACTTGCCGTCGTAAACTTTCTGAATTACACAAGGATCGTGAAAAGAAGGTAAATTTTACTGTAAATAATAGTTTTTAAGCAAATTTCTTTACTGAAATTTTATCAATAATATAATAGGAGTTTTAAAATTTCCTATAATTATAAAATAAATTGTTAAACTTCAAGTTTACTAATGTATGTAAAAATTACATTTTTTAGGACGTAGAAATTAATGATTCTGATTTTGAAGCGTTGGAAAGTGATGACGTTAACATGGAACGTTTTACTGAAAGTCCCGTTGTATCGTTTGAGGAAGACAAAGTGGTGGTATCCGCCGCAATTGATTCTATCAACCAGGGTTTGAATTTAATAGGAGTTTCACCCATTCAAAGAAAAAAAGTTTCTCAACAACGTTATTCGAATGAAAAGATGAAAAACATATCCGAACCATTGACTACAAAAATTTTTCATCCTGTTATTGATGATAATGCTGATAGCGATGAGGGAAATGATGGAGATAATTTATTACAGGTTTTGAAAGACGAATTTAACGCGACCACTGAACGTTCAAAAAGAATGAAAATTTTGACTGTTTTCAAAGACTGGTCTTTCCGAAAAATTCAACGCCATTTTCCTGGCGCTACTTATCATATGATTACAATTTTATTGCGAAGAAAATTGCTAAAGAAAAAGGGATTTTGTCCGATACAACCCCAAAGAGCCACCCGTACGTTTAGAGAAAGAAGTAGTCAATTTAATAATTAATTTTTATAAACTTGATGAGAATAGTCGTGTAATGCCGGGTAAGAAGGATTTTGTTTCTGTTAAAGTTAATGACAAACGCGTTCAAATGCAGAAAAGGTTATTATTAATAAATTTGAAAGAACTTTATCAATTGTTCAAGGAAACTTTCCCAGAAGCTAAATGTAGTTTTTCTAAATTTGCATCTTTACGACCAAAACATTGCGTGCTCGCGGGTGCAAGTGGCACACATTCAGTTTGTGTTTGTGCGATTCATGAAAATGTGAAATTGTTGATTGAAGGGTCTAATATGAAAAATCTTACAGCCCTTACCCTCAAACCATTACAAAGTTATCATGACTGCTTATAACATATGATTTGCGTTGAACCGACAAATAATTGTTATTTTGGAAAGTGCTCCGAGTGTCCAGGTGCAGAACATCTAATCGACGAACTAGAAAAAATTTTTGAAAAAAACTTCATTGACGAAATTACGTACAGACAGTGGACTAACGTTGACAGAACTACATTGCAATTAATGATTTCTCCAGTTGTTGAATATTTACAAAAATTAAAGACCAGTTTGGGAAAATTACTTCTTCATTCATTCTTTGTGAAAAAGCAAAACGAATTTATGAAGAATAAAAAGCAAGACCTAACAGAGAATGAGTGCATTGTAGTCTGTGATTTTTCTGAAAATTATGCTTTTGTTGTCCAAAATGCTGCACAAGGCTTCCACTGGAATAATGATCAGGCTACAGTGCACCCATTTGCAATTTATTACAGACATAATGACGGCAATATCCAAGTAAAAAGTCTTGTGATTATATCAGAATGTTTGCACCACGACACTATAGCAGTTCATGTGTTTCAAAAACACTTGGTGCATTTCATAAAAAAAGAATTGAAAAAATTTTTAAAATCATATATTTTTCTGATGGGTCGGGTGCGCAATATAAAAACAAGAAAAATTTTGTGAATCTCACTTACCATGAAAAAGATTTTGGTCTAGCTGCAGATTGGCACTTTTTTCCTACGTCTCATGGCAAGGGCGCGTGCGATGGATTGGGTGGGACTTTAAAAAGGTTAGCTGCAAGAACTAGCCTTCAACGAACATCCAATCCAATCCAAACGCCGAAACAATTATTTGAATGGGCAACTGAGTCTCTCGTTAATATTTCATCAAAATGTGTGACAAATAACGAATATGATGAAGAAAAACGAAAACTAGAGGCGAGATTTAAGAAGGCTGTAACCGCGAAAGGAACGTTAAAATTTCACTGCATTATACCTATTGCAAAAAACAAAGTGCAAGCCAAGCACTTTTCCTTGCAAGAAGAAAATGATTCAATTAAAATTAAAGTCATGAAATAAAATGCATACTTTGTAATACATCGACAAAAACCACATTTCATGTAGTGCTCAATTATAAGTTAATAAATAAAAGACTGAATTTATTTTCTTACTTTTATTTTTCTACATCGCAATACTATTTATTTGATTTCCTTATGTCCCAAAATATTATAATGCTTCAGTTTTGAAGTTTCGAGCGAAGTTGGAATTTTAACATTTACTTTAGTAACCGGAATCACTTTTTTGTCCTTTTATGGATTATGTGCATTGATTTTTATCCATAAATATAATCAATAAATATTTTCAAACTGTAATGCAACATGGTAAACATTTACAAGTGGAAAATAGGTGCGAGCGTCGGA
>JABXWE010037477.1:0-17539 GCA_014611495.1 Limonius californicus
TTACTTGGATTTATCATTTAAAGTGAATACTTACTATTACTTCGAGCGTAAATGAAAATTTTAAATTTTGAAGTCTACATCTAGCATTTGAAACTGAAACTCTTAAGATTAATTTAAAATTTCTCTTTGCAGTTAAGACTGGGAGTTTAACGTCTAGATCTCACGGTTTGTGTATTAGTAAGCTCCATTTTCAAGTCCAAATTGTAGATCTACAGTTAAGATCTTGATTTTAAAGTGAGATTTGGAGTCTAAAGTGAAGATGACGAGGATGTAGTCGAAATTTCGAGTTGAAGTCGAGATTTTGCATTTTAATAAAGTTTAAAACACTTCGAGTTCAAAGTTAATAATCTCCAGTTTTAAGTGCGCTTTTGGGTTTCAATTCTAAAATTATTTCCAGTCCAACACTTCCAATTACAAATAGTAAATATCATGTAAAGTTGAAATTTCGGATTTAAAATTAAAATTTCAGTTTTCAAGTGGATATACACTCATAATTCAAATTTAAAGAGAAGTTTGAAATATACGATCGGCCTTTTAAAATCGAAATTTTGGGTTTAACTCAGGTGAAGAGTTAGGGCTTAAAGTAGAAATTCACTGTTTGAAGTTCAGGTTTTAGCGAATAGAATTTTTGATTTTGAAGCACACATCTTGATTTTAAGTCAACGCTACAGTTTACTGTGAAGATTACCAGTTTGAAATCTAAACAACGGATTTTGTAAATAGAAATATGAAGGTTAACGTAGAAAGTTTAAGTTTACAATATTAGTTTGAAGGTGATATACTTTCAAGCTGTAAGTAGATATTGTAAGTTGGCAGATGAGTTTAAAATACTGTTGTTGAAGTTGGACTTGACATTTCCCTATCAAATGCTGTTATTATTGGTTTTATTGAGTTTGATCTAATTATATCTTCGAATCTAATTTTGTATATCGAGTGTAAATTGGAAATCTTGTGATTTTAACAAGTCTTAATCGTGACTTTAAATCCAATTCTCACATTTAAAGTGGGAAGTCAAAATTATTATATATAATAGAAGCTGATTTTTCAGCAGGTCGGTAGGTAGTTGATACTGTTATTTTTTTTAAATACCTCACGGTAAAGCACGATTTCAATTTATAAGCATTTTTCCTTGGGTTTATATACATATTATACTCTTTCAACTACCACACTTCTATATTGTTGAAAAAATTACTTATTACTTTTCTTAAAACGGCGTTGTTTCTAAAACACGCACTGAGTTGCCTAGGTAAAATATGCTAACGCGTTTACACCATAATTAATTACTTATAAAAGTAACTTTTACAAGTACTATAATTTTAAGTTAAATCAATGAATTCTGTATTCCAATCTGCTACGTCATTCCTTCTCATTAATATGTATAGGATTGTAATATTCAGACGTTGTTGTAATAACTTTACAGATTTACTTTCAGGCTTTGCACATTGCATTACACGCTTCGTATATTATGAATTATTTTTTGATGCGGATTTTATGTTTTATATCTGATTTCATCCAGACTTTGATTATACAACCGGGTTTTCATTATATTTAATTAATTATAATTACACATTCCGAATTCAAATGACTGTTTAAGTTTCTCTGATTCGACTGAGAAGAACTGTATCAACTATGGAAAGCATTGGGATAACTACCAACGTACTTGGTTGTTGGTTGTGTTGCCTATATTCACACAATCCTTCTTGGAACCTAGCGGGGTAAAGATTTAGCTCAAATCACTCGATGTTCTAGCTGTGTTTCTCTGGGGAGGCAATGCGTGGTGCTTTCGTGGTGTGGAGCTCACATTAGCTGTAGGTCTCTGCTGTTCTGTTAATATTTAGCTTACAACATAGAGTGTAAATAAGAATTTGACGACTTCTTATATCAGATACATGGTAACGGTGATGAATTCCAATGTTATCATCCAAAACGTTTTGGTTATCTCAAGAGTTATATTATTAATTCTTTTGTGATGCGTAACTTATTTGAATTAGATTATGTTTTGATACTCGATTAAAAATTACTGGATATTTATAACTATATGAATTTCATTGAATTCCACTGTCTAACCTTCGTTGGAATTTGTTATTCATGATTGAGCCAACTTGCAGAGAATCCCTATTTCATGCGGTTTCGTGTGTTTTCCCCGACCGGTCTTACTATTCTGCAGGTTTATGAATTTTGTTGTCAGGTAATGCTAATGAGCAGAGTATATTATAGCTGAAAACGCAACCGGCTGAAATGTGGAAGCTTCCTTGCCGTGCCACGCATCCTGAGTGCTCTCAAACTGAAGTAGATATTACCGGGACGCCTGCACTACCACCTTCTAACACAAGAACCTCGTATGTATGGAAGGATAGTATGTAACAAAACTAATTGACTGGGCCGTGCTTCTCACCCTACCTTCGTTTCCAGGACGCTTTAAACGAGTTTGATACTCTTAGTCTGTCATAGAGGTTTCGAGTAGTTTTCAGGGAACCGCAAACCCCGGAATTGATTGTGTATTCCGAGTAGTATTTCAGTCATGATCCATCCTCTAACAATTTGCGGAAAAGCGTGGTTTGATTTCCGTTGTCTCGTATCGATCCCAAGTGTGCAGAGCATCTCGAATATTATATATTTTAGTGTGCAGATTTATATGACATGGGTTGAAGGGTATGCGTTTCGTAATAAATTTAGAACGAAGTTTACAATCCATTCATTTATTTAATGAATTTTCCAATATTCTTCATTACACTTAATCGGCGCGGTAGGAACGGAACAAACTTATTTTTCAGGTAAACAACTAACTTTGAATAAAATATTATAGCTCATAATTCGTATATCTGACCTATAACTTGTTTGCTTCCATAGGGTATCGCGTAGTCAGACTAAGTAAGTGTTTTCAGCGTTTTCAGTAGTGTTTGCGGTCCATTTGTTCCTTCGACTTTAGTTGACACAGTTTACAGGGGTTTATTAGAGAACTACTCGAACCGGTTTGTTTATAATCCCTAGTTGGGCTTAATTAAGGTACTTTAGTGCTAAGTAAATTTCCTCTAAAACCCAATACACTAGTAAAAAAAGCAAGAAAATCTTGATAATACAATACTAAGGGAACTTGTTAATTACATTTATTTTTGGAATAAGGTTGCTCAATTCTCCCCTGCAAGGCAGAGGAAATGAGTTTCAATAGAAAAAATCTTTAATTTACCTTCGTAAAAGGGTCGTTACGAAAGTTTTTTTCGATTTGCCGTAAACTTTGTTGAAATAGCAATATATGTTGACCTTCACAAGTTTTTAAGCAGTAACATTAGATGACTTTTATGGTCCTACCAAGTCGTGTAAAACCTTCTAAATAATTTTTGGAAGGATCAAGTCGTAAGGTATACTAAAGATAACGTACTGAATCTTCTAATATCAATAATAGTGTAGATAGAGGAGGGTAACTAATAAGTCACAGTTGAAGGAAAGTACTTCTATGCCAATTTTTGTTCTCATAAGGAAAAATAGAGATGATTATATAGTTTTAATCATAAGGTTGGGCTATTTGAGCAAACAATAATTTATATAACCTTGGAACTAAAAGAAAAATGTGAAGTAGACCCTGAGGAAATTTTTCAGAAATGGAAAATTTATCGAAAACCGAAACATCGAAAGATCCTAGAATTTTATTTTATAGGTGAATGTTTGCAGATCCACAATTAATCGACAGGAATATTCAACGAATTTGTATAAGGGATTTATATGAAAACAATGCAAACAACTCATTGAATTGTATTGCACTGAGAAGAAAATGTTATGGTACTCAATTTACCAATAGGAATCCTTGACAAAATTTTAGTATTTTAACAAGAAATGTATATGAAAAACTGCACAAATGTTAAACTCATCGACAGTCGAAACATTACCAATTCATCGAATTGTATTTATTCGAACTTTAGGAAACCAAAGTCACTAATAAGAATATCTGACGAGAAATAGGCATCTAGCAAGGGATTTATATGAAAAACTTTACAAATGGGAAAGCCATCAATCATTTAAAACCTTGCCAATTCATCGAATTGTATTTATTCGAAAAACAAGTTTTAGAAAACCAAATTCAGTAATAGGAATATTTGACGAAAAATAGGATTTAAGCAAAGAATTTATATGAAAAGCATTGCATATGGGGAAGCCAGCAATTAGTTAAAATATTAACAAATCATCAAATTGTATTTATTCGAAAAGCAAATTTTACAAAACCAAATTCACTAATTGGAATATTTGAGGAAAAATAGGATTTAAGCACAGAATACGGAAAACAGGAATATTTAACGAAAAATGGGATTTCAGCAAGGGGTTTATATGAAATACTTTAGAAATGGGAAAGCCATCAATCAATTAGAACATTGCCAATTCATCTAATTATATTTATTCTAAAAACAAGTTTTAGAAAATCAAATTCAGTAATAGGAATATTTGACGAAAAATAGGATTTAAGCAAAGAATTTATATGAAAAGCATTGCATATGGGGAAGCCAGCAATTAGTTAAAATATTGACAATTCATCAAATTGTATTTATTCGAAAAGCAAATTTTACGAAACCAAATTCACTAATTGGAATATTTGAGGAAAAATAGGATTTAAGCACAGAATACGGAAAACAGGAATATTTGACGAAAAATGGGATTTCAGCAAGGGGTTTATATGAAATACTTTAGAAATGGGAAAGCCATCAATCAATTAGAACATTGCCAATTCATCTAATTATATTTATTCTAAAAACAAGTTTTAGAAAACCAAATTCAGTAATAGGAATATTTGACGAAAAATAGGATTTAAGCAAAGAATTTATATGAAAAGCATTGCATATGGGGAAGCCAGCAATTAATTAAAATATTGACAATTCATCAAATTGTATTTATTCGAAAAGCAAATTTTACGAAACCAAATTCACTAATTGGAATATTTGAGGAAAAATAGGATTTAAGCACAGAATACGGAGAACAGGAATATTTGACGAAAAATGGGATTTCAGTAAGGGATTTATATGAAATACTTTAGAAATGGGAAAGCCATCGATCAATTAGAACATTGCCAATTCATCTAATTATATTTATTCTAAAAACAAGTTTTAGAAAACCAAATTCAGTAATAGGAATATTTGACGAAAAATAGGATTTAAGCAAAGAATTTATATGAAAAGCATTGCATATGGGGAAGCCAGCAATTAGTTAAAATATTGACAATTCATCAAATTGAATTTATTTTAAAAGCAAATTTTACGAAACCAAATTCACTAATTGGAATATTTGAGGAAAAATAGGATTTAAGCACAGAATACGGAAAACAGGAATATTTGACGAAAAATGGGATTTCAGCAAGGGATTTATATGAAATACTTTAGAAATGGGAAAGCCATCAATCAATTAGAACATTGCCAATTCATCTGATTATATTTATTCTAAAAACAAGTTTTAGAAAACCAAATTCAGTAATAGGAATATTTAACGAAAAATAGGATTTAAGCAAAGAATTTATGTGAAAAGCATTGCATATGGGGAAGCCAGCAATTAGTTAAAATATTGACAATTCATCAAATTGTATTTATTCGAAAAGCAAATTTTACGAAACCAAATTCACTAATTGGAATATTTGAGGAAAAATAGGATTTAAGCAAAGGATTTATGTGAAAAACTTTAGACATGGGAAAGCCATCAATCAGTTATAACATTGCCAATTCGTCGAATTGTATTTATTCGAAAACCACATTTTAGAAAACCAAATTCACTAATAGGAATTATTGACGAAAAATGGGATTTCAGCACGGGATTTATATGAAAAAATTATAAATGGAAAAGCCATCAACCTTTAAAACATTGCCAATTCATCGAATTGTATTTATTCGAAAAACAAGTTTTAGAAAACCAAATTTAATAATAGGAATCTTTGATAAATTATAGTATTGTAAGGAAGTGTTACATGAAAAGTTTAGAAATCCATTCACAATTTTTTTAATTGTATTTCATCGAAATTTTGTGAAAACAAATTCACCAAGAGAAATAGCTGACGAAATTGGATTTTAGCAAGGAATTTATTTGAAATACTTTACAACTGGGAAAGTCATCAACCAATTAAAACATTGACCATTCATTGAAATGTATTTATTCGAAATGAAAATGTTATGTAGCAATTCACCAATAGGAATATTTGATAAATTATAGTATTGTAAAATTGTTTACAACATTATTGCAACTGCAAACATAGGACATCGGAAAGAAAATTTTCAGAAATGATTTTATAATTAGGAATACTGAACGAAATTATAGAATTGTAAATAGAAAAAGAACTTCCTGAATAGGAGGTCTCTATAACACAACCTATAATAATTCCTCTAATTGTAATTGAGAAGAACATTATTTGAAGAACAGCTCATCAATTCGAATGTCACTAAATTTCAGTACAGTCCAATAAACTTAGGGATTATTTTTTACAGTGTAGTTAATCAATATTGTATTACCGTTGGTCAAATACATTTAGTTTTCTTCCTACTTCGTTGTCTGTATACTAACAACAATGTTAAATAATTAATTTTTGAACGAGAAAAACATACTTGGTAACATAAACACTATTTTAATTATGAAACAGTTTTGTGGAATCAGAATTTATTTTTAAATTTTTAAGTTGTGGTACTTGGTTTTTACATATCTATTATAAAGTAAGTGCTAAACCAAGGCAAAGCTCAAATAAATGTTAGTTTAACACACATTCCTGTCGTATAGCTGTTGGTTTGTTTAATGATGTTTTAAATTTGAAAGGAATTCACGTGCTTTGTAAATATATTTTATACAGGACGATTCTAAACATGTGCAAAATACTTTAATCACGTATAGCTGAGGTTATGTAACTCCCAAACCATCTTGTAAATTTTGCAAATTCTGCAACGTTACGGAGACAGGGGACTTTTTTTACATCAGTTCATTGAAATGTGAATAATTTTTTTTTCTTGTCCGCTTGTGATAAACTTTGGTGTTTTAGAAAGCTAACAACTCAATCTTAACTTGAGAAAAACGTGCAACTAAGTAAAAAGTGGATGACATCTGAACCAGAAATGACACATTGGTTAAACAATTTGTAAATTAGGGTACATCTCGAAAACCAGATTGTTAGCCAAAGTTTGTTTTTGCAGCATATAGTTCTGGTTAATTTTTTCGCAAAGGTAATATTTAAAGAGTAATTTAACAAAGCTTCGCACAGCAATAACAAATTTAAATACATACACATACGTTCCAAAATTATAAACTAACATTTATACTTTGGGTCAGATTTCATCCACTTTTCACACACAACCTGCACATTTTTCTTGGTTGGAAATTAAGATTTCGCTGTTAGCTGTCCAAAAACAACGGAGTTTATCAAAATGGGACATGAAACAAAAAGTTATTTACTTTATATGCTTTAGTAAATTGATCTAAAAAACTTTGCCATATCCCCATAACGGAGCCGATTTCGAAAAGAAATTACTGTATGATTTAGAGGTTAAATAACTTCAGCTATAAGTGGTTAAAGTTTTTTGCCCGTGGTTAGAATCACCCTGTAATGTATCAAATAACATTATTTAAACAAAGTTCATATAATTGGTAGTTGCTTGAAAAATAATCAGTAAATCTCTACTCAATTTTGAAAAACCTATACGGCTCTAACTTCCGACTCATAGTGTTTAGACGTGGACGTTGATTTTCTTAGCATTTTATTATTGTGTAGAGAATATTCAACTGCAAGGTTGCTTTTTGCAGGTTCTTCTCCTTTCTTTTCTTTATTTTAGCCATTTTCTATCTGCTGGATATAGGCCTCCCTCATGTTTTCCAAGTTTCTCGGTTTTGTGCGACGTCGTACCAGTTTAGTCCTGCCGTTTTCTTTATACCGTCACTCCATCTCATTTGGAGTCTTCCTAGTTTTCGTTTTTCTCCCCATGGTCTCCATCTAATTATCTTTCCACTCCATTTCTTTACTTCTCTGGCTACGCGTCCTTCCTATTCCCACTTCAGTGACGCAACCCTTCTAATGACGTCTTCTACTTTTGTTTTTTTTTGTCTTATCAATATGTTGGTCTTATGGTCTCTCAATGTGATTCCTATTATTTTCCTCTCTATTGCTCTCTAGTGGACTTGTGGTTTTTTCCGAATTTCTTTGTAAGGATCCAGATTTATGCTAGATACATTGATTACCTATATAGTTCCGGCTTGGAGATATGGGTGTTTCCATATTCATTATGTCTTTTAATTTCTCATGCGCTGCCCAACCTTGTCTTATCCTTCTGTCTATTTCTAGTTTTTGATTATCTTATACTTTGTGACTCTTTCTATTTGGTCATTTTCTATAATTATTTCCTCAGCTTTAGCTTCTTCCTCCAGTTCTTCTGCGTTAGTCATATAATTTCTCTTGTTAAAGTTTCTAGGCCGACCCTTGCTCCTGGTGTGTGCTCATCTATTAGCATACTTCTCAGTTCTTCTTCTGTCTTCGCTACGATCACAATACCATCGCCAAATCTTAGGTGGTGTAAGGGTTCCCCTGCAATGTTGAACCCTCTGCCTCTCCAGTCTATACGTTTAAAGGCATCTTCTAATACTAATGTAATAATTTGGGTGACATATTATCGCCTTGCCTCACTCCTCTTTGTATTGCTGTACCTGTAATGTTGCATTTTTATATATTTCTTGGATGTTTGCCTATCTGTACTGAAAGTATGATAGTAATATTAAATAATTTTGGCATCTATTGTGAAGTTATACAGTGAGTTTAACTGCTTCTGGAAGCATAACTGTTAAAATAAATGCTTTTCTTTGATTACGTTTTCTTCTTGCATTGTAACGGTATTTTCGCCTAGATTTTCCGCAACCCATTTCACACTGGGCTCAGGAGTGCATACTTCGCGCTTCCCTCACTCTTTTCCCAGCATTTTAAGTACTTTGATTTAGATAAACAGGATTTCAGGTCGGACATTCTTTGCGTCGGAGAAGCGAACGAGTCGTTGAATTAGATTTTTCTCGTTAAAGTGTGTGTCATTTTGAGTTCGTCTCGATTTTCTGAGATAATCTGAAGTTATAACGTGATCTTTAGTAGATTGTTCGATTACGTTATTGACATTTTTGGCCGCTTTGATCAACGTTTCGTTTCTATCGTAATTTTTGTCGAGTCAATCGGAGTTACCGATTGATAAGTTTTAACTTTTTCTTTTAAGTTATGGCTGTCCTAACATTTCCTTGTATTCGAGTTCAGACAACTTGGGGACGGCGAGATTTGTCCGAAGATTTTCTGCGCTTGCAATGGTTGTATCTGCTGCTTGCGGGAACTAGTATTCGAATTCAATCCAGCCGCCTGCAGTGAAAACACGTGCCGGACTCGAGGCTGTTCTAGAACGTTCCATTCCAGATTATCCAGGGAAGTGTACATTAATTTTTAATTTCGACGATTTTGGAGTCAATGTAAATACTCTTTGTTTATGTGTATGAATTACGGGGTAGATAAAAACTATGTTGTAATTGCACAGGGTGTTTCGAATTACTTTATTGCCATAATACATTGGTATTTTAGCTTGTACAAGTATTAGCGTACATAATCACGGAAATTTCACTTGATATACAGTGTAAGTCAACCGGAGCGGTAATATTGCGTTTTATTCGGGTTTCACAGCGATCTTTGATTTATTATCTGCGCTGTAGATCTTGAGAGGCCTTTCATGACTAGAGTGTAGGACGCGGTTTGAGGGCACTTGTTTGGAGAAAGAGAAACGCAGTATTTTTACTTTAGCTCAAAGTCATTAATTTGTTGAGGCTATATTGAGTGATTGCGTACTGGTAATTGTGTACCGATACAGGATACGAAAACACTTATAATTTAATGTTGTTAATTTGGAGTTTATGAACTACACATTTATGTTTTTTGCTGATATTAAATATTGTTGCTGCAATTGGACTTATTATTTATTGTTTCCTATCATTGTATTCTGGAGTATCAAATTAAGTAAGTAATAAACTGTGGGTCCGACTAACCAATCGACATCTGCGTTAATGGTAGTGTATTTTATTATTAAGTCGGTGGCGCCCTTTCAGGTAATTAACGTAAAGTTAATTATTATATTTATTCGAGCAAAGCAGAGAACCGCCCATCTTCGATTGAGGTTCCGGGACGCTATCATTAACCAATTATTTACTTGCTTAGTGTGGAGAATTTCCCTTGGAAATCATTGTCAGGCGTCACAGCATTTAAGATGTATCCATTCCTGATCATACCCAACTGTCCGCCTATCTTCATTAGATTTTCTTAGGATTCGATTTCCAACCAGTTTACCGTTTTCAGTCGATTAATCAACCCATTGAATGTGGTATTTGCATGCTTGTAGGTGTATATTTATGCATCTTACTACATCTTAGCACACAAGATTATTGTAGTAAATTAGGTTTTGAAAAAATTAAGCTGATACTACAGAATTTAATGATTTTTCGGTGTTGAAATTGATGTAATTTTAATAATAAAAAACATTGCGACATTTTCTTCCAGAAATTTCAAATGTATAATAGAAGTATGATGCCACCCAATCTTTTAAAATAAATTTGATTAGACCTGGGATTATTAATAGACGGTGAAAGACAAACTTGTATTTATTACCAGTGTTCGTTGTTTCTCAAACTTCAACATATAATTTGTTTGAAACTTCAGGCAAGTTGCTTATCTTCTTTATGTGAAAGTTTCGTGGTGTTGACAGAAACTTAAAACTTTGAATTAAATCTTATATAGAATATTAAGGAAATGATATCATTCCGAGAAACGAAACAATGTTAGCCTTTCATTTTCTATATCGATGTGTTCAAAAACTAATAGTTTTGAAATAGTGGAATAGAGGAATATAGAAAAGCAATCGAGAAAGAGGGAATGAGGTGAGATATGTGGACTAAATGGGTATGATAAAGTGGAAATGGATTATGTGAAGAGTTACAAGAAGAAGGAATATGGGAGAAAAATCATGTAAATTTATACTATTACATTTCCTTTTTAAAACATAAACTGCTGATTATAACTGCCAGCAAGAAAGTTTCTTCCCTATTTATACTCGTATATGATTTCAAAAGTATTCATCTATGCAACATAAATAGCGCAACCCAAAGAGTACATCTAAGAGTAAACTTCGATAGGAAAACCCCTTGGTATTGGATTTATTGAAACATTTATAAGTTTACAGCAACCTGCTAGATTTTCTTTACTTTAATTATTATTCTGAAAGGGTTTCTAAAACCCTTGAATGCTGGAGCGCTTGGTTTACTTTGTTGGTAGTTTCAGAAATAACTTGCAGCTAGTGCATGCTAATGTTTGTGTATTATACATGCAATGTTGTAAATGCTGTAGCTGAATGCTTGTTAATCTGATTTATAAAGCTATTATCGTTGCTTTTTATTTACCTACAAGGTTGTTTGTTGAGCCCCAAGGGTTAAAAACAGACCCATTTCAAATTCAAAAGCTGTCCCTTTGTGAGAGATCAAATTATTCTACCTCCAACATCTGCGAAAAGGATTTATGAATAACCATAAGGCTGATTCTTTTGAGTTTAAATCCGTACTGTTCTGGCAATCAATTAGCATGTTCTAATTTACATCTTTAATAATTTTTAAGACCTGTTCCATGTAAATTACCCTTTGAGTAGCCATCAGCTTGGGCTTTCACACCTCACGGTTATTTTTTGATTGTTATTGCAAACGCGAATAATATTTGCAAGATTGTGTAGCACGTAGAAAGGATATTATTCATGTATGATACTAATTACAACAAAAAGCAGTCGTTGCGTTTCAACTCTGACATTTAACTCTCGCTTTTCATAAAATTACGAAATGTCTGGCACGTTTTTAGCGAGTTGTTCACATGCTGAATTTTTGAGTGAATGAAGGCAAATTCCATTAAGACTTGACTTCACTGGGGCAGGTTGTTACGACAACCGTTGTCCGAAGACACGAAAAGTACAAAATAGAAAAATTTCGATACAAAACTATCAGATCGAGACGCTGAAAAGACTAAATTCGAATTCTCGAAAGGAAATCGTTTCAAACGTCGAGTAAGAAAAATCACTGGCACATAAAGAGCAAAAGATAAACTTACTTTCAAAATAAACGCCTTTAAAAGGGCTGCTCTCGACAGCTTTTGTTTGAAACATTCAGATGGAAGCTGTTAGGACATTTCCATTTTGCTTGGTCGATTCGGTTTTAAATTGACCGAAAACTGGGCCATGACCATGTCGTTACTGCATTTTTAGAGTCGAAATATATACAACATTTAAATCTACTCTACAACGTTATTAATGAGCAAATTTCGTGATAATACACCAAGAGTAGTCGCGTTTCGCGAATTTTATTTCACTGAAAACACGCTGCTGAAATGAGCTGAATTTATCGTCGTATACAATGAGGATTTTTAGCGCCATTTAGATGCGGTCTGATAAATGAAGATTCCTACCTCCAGACGGAAATTGAAACTAAAGCACTTGTAGTTTCCTTTTGGCATTCTTAAAGTGGAAGTAGCGGCAGATCGCATTTAAATGGACTACAGTTCGATTGTCTTATTGCTACAAAGTTTTCCCTTTTAAGGCTGAATAGCATATTCAGTGAGATTCAGGAAATTGCACGCACTTTGTTTAGTCAGTGTTGATATAGGAAGAGTTTTACATGCAAAGTTTCACTCGGACTGTTTTATTTAGCTGTTTCAGAATAGCAATTTCCATACCATAAACCACACAATTTTTAGGCGACATTATTTTTAGCCAAGCTAAATGTGTTAAAGGAATGTCACTTCGAAATAATTGAAAACTGTGGTTTGCGTGGCATTGAAAATAGCATTAATTTTGTGTTCAGTACCTGTTTGGAAAGCTTCTCTATAAACCAACACACAAACGACCCCATGTAATCAAAATTTAAATATTCCACCCCACATGCACGACAATGTCGTCGCTTCACATGTTTATTGCTACTAATACCCTTTACAGGTTTTCATGAACAAAATGTGATAATTATTAATACGCGCGCTGGTGCTTGTTTTGTAATAATAAAGGGTATACTTTACTGTTCTTCGCCAAAAAACTGGCATGTAGTTCAAATAAAACTTTGCACGATAATAATAAACAAGCTCTTGTAATTGATCCCTATTCAGTGCTTCAGACGTTCATACAGCGCCTCAGGGGCAATAAGTTTTCAAAGACTTGTAATAATGTCAATTAAATTTAGACATTAGTTAAGTAACCTGTCTAAACAATTATGTACAGACGGTAAATAGCAGTCACTATAAAACCCTTTTCAGTTTAATTTTATATAAATTACTATTAATAATAATTATTGGTTGGCTGTATGCAATTACAAATTATGAATTATTATCAGTGTATTTGCTATAAAGCAGCCGATTCAACCGCCATATACGAAAAGCCGCCTTTAATTTTGCGTTTAAATGTATGCATCGTGGCTTTTATCAATAAAACAAGACAGATTACAACGCAACGGCAAATGTAACGTTAATTTAATCTAGCAAACGCGTGTAGCATATAAATAATTTATTTTACATGTCACTCTGCAGGTAACTTGTGTTAACGTGAACCAATTAAGTTTCACATTGATCAATTTTAGTTAATCACTTATGATGCATTGTTATGACCTAAATATAGTTGTCTATCAATTTTTTGCAACCATGTTGCTATAATAATTTGTAAAAATTTAGACAGTAATTTTGGAACAGTCCGTTTCAGGTCAGGCATAATTGCGAGGGCAGCCTTTTAAGTTTTTACAAACGACCATTAGGTGGCGTTATTGAGATGTGTCATTACTATTTTCGTCAAATTTGACATTTGTTATTGTGAAAACAGCTTAGAAATTGACCGAGTAGTTTCTTTACAGTGAGCTTTTAAAAAAATCATATTGGGTGAAAAAATGGAAATTTCACGTGAAGGTTTTCGTTGGATGATTTTTTATGATTTTAGTACAGACCTAACTCAACAACAATGCATAGAATCGCTTCGTTCAACTTTTGGTAATGAAGCACCATCAGAAAAGACTGTTTACAATCGGTTTGCAGAATTTTGTCGTGGTCGTGCATCCGTCATTGATGAATTTCGTGAAAGTCGACCAAAATCGGTTGTTATTCCAAAAATGCTGTGCGCAACATGATTGAAGAAGATCGGCATGTGACTTATAGAGAGATAGAGACATCCTTAGGCATATCGAAGACTGCAGTACATTCGATTTTGAATGAACATTTAGCTGTGAAAAAGATCTGTTCCCGATGGATTTCGCATAATTTGACCGAAACTCAAAAAAAAAGGCTGGTGTAAGGAAAATGTTCAAAACATTCAATCGAGGAACTGAAAAATTCGTATACAACAACGTAACAAGTGACGAATCTTGTATATATTCGTATGAACAGAAAACTAAGCAACAATCCACTGTTTGAGTGTTCTAATATGAACCGAATCCTACAAAAGTTGTTCGTTCATGAGCACTTCCAAGAAAATGGTCGCTTGTTTCCTCGATTGTACTAGACATGTCGCAACCATTCCTTTAGAGGATCGAAGAACAGTTAACGCTGAATGACATACAACAATTTGTTTGCCAGAAGTCATCGACGAAATCAGGAATAACAACCGAAAGCGTAGCATTATTCTTCATCATGACAATGTCAGCTCTGACACAGCACGTCACACAATTGATTATTTGAAGGAGAAAAATATCGAATTAATGTCTCATTTGCCCGTATTCACCTGTTGTATCGCCTAACGACTTGCTTGTATTCCTGAATGTCAAATAAAAAATGCGTGAACAACGATTTTCATCACCTCAAGAAGCCGTTGAAGCCTTGAAAAACAATGTTTTTGAGATACCAACTTTAGAGTGGCAAAAATGTTTCGAGAATTGGTTTGAACGCATACAAAAGTGTATAAATCTTAAAAGGGGTATTTTGAAATGAAATAAAATTTTGTTAAAGAAAATGTTTTTTTCCTAGTTTTTGTTAAAACTTAAAAGGCTGCCCTCGTACAAAGTTGTAAATGTAGGTTTAGGTATTTTTGCTTTCGTGCTTGTGCTAATTGGACCTAAAAATGGCAGAAGCGTAAACATAGAAACATGCTTTAAACTTATTATTACGATTAATGGAAGGTGTTATGTACAGTGTGTGGCAATGATAATGACGCCAATAGTACTCGTTTATAGGCAACACATTATACAGGTAGTTGTTAGTAACGAGAAGCTTTTATAGATGCGGTTTAGAATTTACATTTAAACATTTAATTGCCTGTTCTATGCGTTTTCTATGGCACGTTTCCGTAAGCGGAATTTCTGATCCTCAGTAAACAGTAATTATAATTATTCTCAATTGTAAGGATATGTTAGAATGATTAAAAAAAAACAAATCACCACGCAAAAGAAATTACCCCAATATTTATGTTATACATATTTCTAATAGATTTTAATGGTTTTAACTCAGCAACTAAGATATTTTCAATTATAAGCTATAGCATTCTGTTAGTATGGAAATATTTTAGGAGCAGCGGTAGAGTAGTGGCAGCGGCGCTTCCCTTCGGAGTTATTTTATCAAAGTCGTTTAGGTTCGAATCCTGAGCACAGAACTTTTCGAGGTGTTAGTTATAGTTGGGGCAGGGGTTTTTTCAAGGGTGGGACATACTAGATCTGTGAATAGCACGAAATTGCTGAGCCGGGGTAACTGGGTGGGATGGGAATTCTTATGAAGAAAAAAAAGTACAGCAGTTTTAAAAAAAGTGTTACTTTTACACTTATAACTGCATTTACTTTTATTATGTTTTAGTGATCACGCGAACATTTTATGTAATTTAAACATAATATTAAATATAGCTTTTAGCCTGCTCATCATGATATTAAATTACATGTTTAAGAAGATTTTAGTTAGTAGTTTATAAAAATGTGTTAGTCCTTTACATGCCACGAGCTTGGCTATGATAACTTAAAATGTTTCTAGCTAGTCGAATAACTTAGCTGTACATTTGTTAATATTTTAACAGCATAGCATTTTTTTTTCGTGATGACATATCTTTAGGAAAAGATAAGTTCATACAGTCATGAGCGACTGCTATTTTAGAGACTGTTTTGATATAATTTCAAAACATTCGTGGAAATATTAATGAATACGTGTTAGAAATTTAAAGGGTATGCAGGGTATTCAAAATAGGGCAAATTAGAATAAGAAACTCATATCCGTAAACGCACCGTTTTCGAACTACAGGTAACATTAACTATCTGCCTGAATGTTGTTTAATTGGGCTATACCGTTTCCACATTTCCTTAACCTTCTTGCAAAAAGCATTGCCAAAATTGTTAAAAGAACTATCATTCAGATGTGGCTCCAACGTGACGGGACGCCAACACACTTTTCGCTAGCCCGAGACTACTTCAATCAAGTATTCGGTGACGGTGATGGATTGGACGATAGGGGCCAGTAGCGTGGCCGCCAATATCCTTGGACTTAGCTCTCCTACATTTTTTAAATGAAGCTGTATGAAGAGACTCATTTACGACACGCCCGTCGAGTCTGAAGAAGATCAGCTAGTACGTATTCTGGATGCAGCGCAAGAACTGCAAACAACGCTTGGCATTGTTGAAAGAGTATACCAAAATATGTTTCGGAGATGTATCGATGTTGGTGGTCGTCATCTTCAGCAATTATTGTACTCTTTGACAAATAAATGTAATTATTATGAGCACTACTTGTAGTGTTTGACTATCATGAGCATTAAGGCCGATTCCCATTAGAGCAACACAGTACAGCGCGTCGCAGCGTTGTATATGCAGCAGAAATGCTGTTTGTAATTGTCTGAATGTTATTAAATGACACCAATCACATCTAAACGGTGCGCCGCATCGCAGTACTTCGCTTCTTCTTCTCTTCTTTCAGCCCCCAATCGTCCACTGCTGGACGTAGGCCTTCCCAAGGTTGTGCCAGACTGTTCTATCCTGAACAGTTAGATGCCAGTTGCTGCCGACGATTTTGTTTCTGTCTTCTAGCCACCTCTTCTGCGGCCGTCCCACGTTTCTCTTTGTTGTTCTGGGTCGCCATACTGTAATGCGGTGCACCCATACAATTGGCGGTTTGCGCGCAACGTGTCCTACCCAGTTCCATTTTGATCTCGCGATTCTTTGCGTGATATCGGTGACCCCTGTACGTTGTCTAATTTCGGTGTACCGGATCCTATCTCTCAGGCTTATGCCGAAAATTGCTCTTTCCAGGGCGCGCTGGGTCGTTACCAGTTTTCTTGCGCTTTTAATGGTTAGTGTCACGGTCTTTATGCCATAAGCAATTAGGGTAAAATGCAACTGTTCCAGACTTTCCTCCTTAAGCTAATTGGTACCTCTTGGTTTCTTAAAACCCAACTTAGTCTTTCAAATGCCCATCCAAGCGTTACTCTTCTTGCGATTTGGGCGACTTGGTTTTGTTTTCCCAGTTTAGTTAGGTGGCCTCGACGTTCTTCATGTTTTGTTGGTTTACCGGGAATTGTCTTTGGGTGGTTGACATCGGCTTCGTTTTCCT
>JABXWE010037483.1:0-16700 GCA_014611495.1 Limonius californicus
ACCACAGTCGAATCCCATAAAATAGATTTAATGTTGTTAAAGATATAAATAGGTAACGTTAACGTTTTCAAACCCACTGGGGTTCATCTTCAGAATGAAATAACATAAAATATTTCATGTGTTCAGAAAAAGCAAAATAAACTTACCTAAAAAGAAAATATCAAAAATGCAAAAATCTGAAGGATTGTAGGAAAAATTCATTTAAAAGATTATTGTTGTATTCCATTCTAATACGGCCCAAATGTTTGGGTTTTTAAATTTAAAATAACATTTAGTGCCGTGGTTTGATTATCTGTAGAATATTATTTAATTTCGGCGTTGCCGTAATATGTTAAGTTTCCTTAATTATGAAGTGTTTATTTAGTTTAATCATGGTGTTCTTTAAAATGAATTTTTCCTACAATCCTTCAGATTTTTGCGATAAGAACCTAGAATGCTTGTCGAGTTACGACTTTAGTATAACAATTTCTAGACACATGTGTCAACATACAACTTAACCATAACAGTATGCCCCAAGAATTCCTAGGTGAATTGATCACGGTTAGTTTCATTTCAATGCCCCATTTTACAAATGATGTATGTAAAACGTGGTTCTACGATCTACACAACTGAATGGTTCCGAAATATAAAAGCCGGCGAGAACAACTCAGGTATTGAACACAAAATTGCTTATTTTTTATATAGCAGCCTCCTTGGAGTTTGAAGAAGAAGAGTAGAACTATTAGACACATGCCTTGTGTAGAATTTTCAAGCCCTATATATGCTCTATGAAGAACAAACCTATTCGTGTAACAATTTCCGGAAACATGTAATGTATTAGAAAATATTTCATAATGTTGAGTAAGTACGATTGTGACCTGCATGGGGTAACTTAAAGGCGTCCTCTGTGTATCCTTAGTGGTTACCAAAACGACAGTAAGCGTTACGTTCAACTTAAAGTTGAGAAATAGCTATTCTAAATAATTAACTTTATGGTAACCAAAAAGGTTGACTTGCAAGTGCACTTTATATCTGCATATCTTTAAAGCGACCTATAGTGTTTAGTATTCGGTTACATGCTCTATAACAGGTTATAAAAGTTAACAAAAAGATACTTGTAAATTCTTGCTAAATAATAACCATAGTAAGGTGATAATAGTTGCACATACTGTTGTGAATAACTAAGTATATTACAATTGGGTGTAAATATATTTACAAGTTGAATCTAAATGTTGTTATTGTTTATTTACCATTTACTTATTTACAGAAATGAGTAACTAATCGATTTTTAAGTAAACGGTGACCGTTAAATTCTTGTAGCATTTGTTCAAATAAATCCACAAAAGAGAAAACTATTTGAGCGAATATTCTAGAATACTTACAGATTAGTCATAGGTACTTACGTTGTCTGCCTTTCGAGTAGAACCGAATTAACTTTAAGCAGTATGAAGAGGATAAGTAAAATAAGGGATTAGCAATTCCATTACGGTTATTTAGTATTACGGATTTAAAACAAAATTTAACATGCTGTTAAGTGACAATTTTTCTATTTTATAATTAAAATTACAATAAATATCACATGAATATAGAGCTGTCCACAACGTAAACTAAAGGGTAGGCGATTTAGCGGCATAAGACAGGCTCTGTATCTCCCGGGGTTTCTTTCTTAAGCCATTAGCATTTGAAAAGCATGGGCAATGGTCATACTCTTAAAAAAGTAGCATCCATTTTCAATTACAGTCCCAAGTTTAGTGCATGCATCCTTTACCAATAATTATTAAGATAAGTCTTTCTTTTACACCATTAAATTTAATTGAATATACGGATATGAGGGGACCGGCCCGATGGCGTTACCCAAGAATCTTCAAGGATTGGTGGTCAGGTCACATGGGCATTTCTTCTTGAGGTGTCTAAAGGCTGGCACTGCTAGTACGGCTTTAATAGAAGGGTTTGGATGCGCGTCCAGGCGTTGTTGATGTATAGCTACTCGTTGATGAATTTCTTCTGGTATGAACGGGACTTTTAGGTCAGTGTGGAGGGTAAGATTATTCACAAACCACGAAGCGTCTGCCATTTGTCGTAAAAGTTTCGACTCAATCCTTTGTATTATGTTTAGATTTGACATACTCGAACAGCCTCACAATTCGAGACCATATGTCCAAATAGGCTTGATGATAATTTTATAAATTATGATTTTATTTTCGAGTGATAATGTAGATTTTCTGCCTATCAACCAATACATCTTTTTTACCTTGATGTCCATTTCCTTTCTTTCCTTTGTTATATGTAGTCTTCATGTCAATGTCGTGCTTCTTGGGTATGAGGAATTACGACATTATTGATGAAAATTGGTTGATGTTGCTCTCTTCTGAACGTAAACGTCACATAGGACGGCTTGCTTTCATTTACTATTATCCTCCATAGGTGTAGCCAGTCTTGCAGAAGATTTAGGTGAGTTTGTAAGTGTTGTGTAGCGATTCCTATTTCTTCATTGGTTGTCAGGATTGCTGTATCGTCCCCGAACGTCGCAGTTGTAGTATATGGAGTTACAGGTAGATCTCCTGTGTATACTAAATACAGTATTGGACACAATACGTTACCCCATGGAACCCCCGATGCGATAGGATACATTTCTGACAGTTCCACACCATATTTGATTTGATAGAATTATAAATAAATAACCTAATAAAATTTGAAATATAAACAGTCAATTACTAATGTATAAAAGTTAAAAATATTTATAATGTTTACATCTTTATAATTACAGATTAATCAAAGACTTTAAAATTCCAAGGATGTTTATGACTTGGGTTTTTATTGCTCTCACGGCACAAGATGTATTCGCACAGTAAGTTTTATAATTTAAAGTAGCATGTGATTGTGTTTTACTTATTTGCTCCTTCTACAAAAAAAACATATTACCCTCGAATCAGTGAAGACCGAACTTCGGAAATACTATGTTTATATTGAATACAAGAAACCTAAATCACGCTCTGCATAATACCGGTTTTATATTTAAGAAGGATAACAATCGAAGAGTTTTATGTGAAAACCCCTGTGTCTCGACAATGCGACTTCAATCTTTAAAGGGTTATATGGAAAATTGAAATTCCTCACTGTGTTGACTAGTGGTTTTCATGAACGAAACTTTGATTTTTACAAGAGGTTATCCTAGAAGGTCCTGGCCAGATTACGACATACGATACGTACGGAAACTAAAGGTTACCATGGTAAATTCTTTATTGTAGTCCATGCTGGCTCTAATTCAGGTTTTGTTGAAAACGCCTCCTTGCTATTTGCATCAAAATCATAAATGGAAGACTATCATGACAAAATGACCAGAGAAATGTTTAAGGAATAGTTAACTAAGCACTTGCTCAATAATTTAGAAGAACTGTCATTAACTATTGTAGATAATGTCCTATACCGCTCCACTTTACTTGAAAAGATGCCATCTTCAACCTGGACCGAAGAAAATACTGCAGCTTGGTTAACCACAAATAACATTCATTCGATCTGCCCTTGCACAAAGTAGAATTACTAAAATTGGCCCAATCACACAAACAGGAAAAGCGTAGTGGATGAATTATTAAGAAGCCATAGGTATGAAATTCTGAAATATTGCTATAAGGTCATTCAAAATAATAAAATTTTAATTTGACAGTTCTGACTACCGAGATCTTCAGATCTCTCTGTTTAAAAATACGGTGGAAAACGTATAACTTTTGATTCTAAACTATGGATAGCTTAAAAAAATTAAATTAAGATTAATTTGTATTACAAACATAGTAAATTTTTATTAAACATAATGTAATTATCATAAAAATTTAAAGACATAGCACTTCAAGGGGGATGAAATATATCTATTTGTATCTATCTTCTCTTCAGCCTTGATATTTAACTCAACCCAAATCCAAGCACACGGTCATTGTTGATTTGCAGCAGTATGTAATATTTGCTATAGAAAGTGATCACGCCAAAGTCAATAACTACAGACCAGTATACAGAGTATGTCTGAGAAAGAACTGTTTGGAACTGCTGTGCACGCTGAAGCGGATCTGAAATTCTTTGGTAAATGGAGGTGAGGTTTGCTGCTAATCTATTTTGTACAGCTAGGGGTAGGTTGCTCTTCAAAACAACTGCGCCTTGAACCTGTAAGAAATAACTAATTAAAATATTTGTATGGGCGAGATTTTATCAACGGTCTGTTTATACGAGTAAAAAGGAAAGCTTGTATTTATTTTCGGATTGTGAATTGGTTATGTTTAATTTTAGCTTATCGTAGTAGTGAAGATAATATATTATACCTACAAGAAATAGCAATGTAATGAAACTATTTGGTACGCCAGAAAAATACAAGAAAAATTCTGTTTTAAATCAGAATCCGCTTAAATCTCAAACTTACATTTTCAATCAGCTCGGGATTCAGCTCGATATATCTATCGAAAAAGTCATTGTGGAAAGTTTTCAACTTTGGTAGTTCTCCTACGTCTTTAGCATGTACAAGAACCAGGGCGCAAAGGCACAGAGCAAGTTTAAGCAACATTTCTGAAAGTTAAAAATGAAATACACTTCAAAGCAGATTGAAATTACCTGAAGCTACTTACTTATTTATGAATTTAAAGCAGTCAACACAACACTGGCGATGTTTCACCTTGAGAAGCTGCTTATAATGACCTGCACTGATGAACCGAGTTTAATGCGACGGTTGATAAATCCCCGGACAAAGTACGAAGCCGAATAGATTCGTTATCTTTTCGGCAGTGGCGCTACATACAAAGACTTCATTACATTTTTATAATAAAATTAGTTCTTGATCCTTTTAAAATCTGAAAAAAATAAAGATATTTAATGGAATTTTTTACAGTTTACACCAAGAAATTATGGAATGAAGGAGATGAAGTATGAAGTAAAGGATCTTTAAAATTTTCAGTTGTAACACCACTGGTTGGTAGATCAAACCAGGGATTCCCCAATTACATATTTAATTGTAAATATCCGTCTGCATAATAAATTCACAGAAGGACTGGGGTCAACAGAAACACTTTTTAAATATAATTACGTCTTTAGTGTTTTCATATTAATTAATTCTTCTTAACAACAACATCTGATTCTGTTAATTTCTATTAGTAGTCAATGTATATAATACTGCTCCTTTCTATTTATAATATTAATGAAAGTGGAGCAAAATATTGATTCGTATACAGGGGTGAAAATAAGACGGAACTGACCCTTCATGTTTCGTAACTTATCAAATTCATACAGTAGTTCCTAATACAGGCTGCCCCAACTAAAACAGTTCACCCTGAATAAGTTTGTAAAAACTTATACATACATACATATTCAGTATTATACAGCTTTCCACCGCCTTCCCTTGCCAATTCGCCACGTATATTTGTCTTCTGCATCTTCTTCTGTTAAACCTCGTGCGTCCATTGCTGCTCTTCTTCCCTCGTTCACCTTTATCCCGTCTCTTTTCCGTCAACTGTTATATTATGAATAGATTATCGAAACACCCTCGCCTGTTACAAATCCACTCTGTTCTTCGTTAATTTTATGTTCGGAACTTTCTTTCACCTTTCTGTTTAATATTTTTCCAAAAGTCTACTCAAGGTGCAGTTGATGTTTAATCTCCTGTAATTATTTTTTTCGTTTCGCTCTCCTTTCTTGTAAATTGATATCATAGAAGATGTTTTCCACTGTTCTGGACACATTGTCCAATACAGTTGTTAATTAGGTGGCATAATCTTGCTCTTCATAGTTTATCAATTCTGTGTAAGTGTTGCCGGACCCGAAGCTATACCATTTTTCACAATTTTAATTACATTATGTAATTCGTCCTCTATTATAATAGTGTTATTATTTTGAGTTTCGTTCCTACTATTTATTTCGATTGTCTGATATTGGACCCTGTCTTCAGTTAGGAATTCTTTATAATGTATCGTCCAATCTTCCATCTTCTTCTTCTCGGTGCCTTCTCCTATCGGAGGTTGGCGACAACTATGTTGAAAGCCTCTCTGTCTTCTGCTATTCTAAATAGCTCGTGTGTATTCATCCCGGTCCAATTCTTGATGTTCCGTAACCAGGATGTCCGTTTTCTTCCCACTCCACGTTTTCCTTCTATTTTCCCCTTCATAATTAATTGAAGCAGCCGATATTTATCATTTCTTAGAATGTGTCCGAGATAAGAAGTCTTTCTCTTTTTTACTATCTTAAGTAATTCTCGTTGTTGTTGAATACGCTGCAACACCTCCACGTTTGTCACTCTGTCAGTCCACGGGATTTTGAGGATTCTCCTGAAGGTCCACATTTCGAAGGCCTCCAGCTTTTTTATTGAACTAGCTTTTAGGGTCCACGTTTCTGCGCCATACAATAAAACTGAATAAACGTAGCATTTTACCATGCGGTATCTCAGCTTCAAACTAAGGTTTCTATCCCTAAAGAATCTTCTCATTTTGATAAATATCTCTCTTGCATATTCTATTCTGGTTTTGATTTCGGTCTCCGGATCTAACTCCTCTGTTATCCAGCATCCTAGGTATTTGAACTTCTGCACTTGTTCAATTGGCTGGCCATCAATGCGAATATCTGTCATTATGTTGTTTTGATTGCTGAATACCATTATTTTAGTTTTTTGTTTATTAATTTTCATTCCTAATGCCTTTCCTTCGGCGTCTAATCTATTTAGTAAATTCTGTAAATCCTCTGCACTCTCCGCTATAATTGCGATATCGTCAGCATATCTCAGGTTATTAATAATGACTCCATTTATTCTTATGCCCTCGATAGCTTCTTCCAATGCGTTCTGAAAGATAGTCTCGGAATAGAGATTAAATAATAGTGGCGATAGTACGCAACCCTGTCTTACTCCTCGTTCTATTTCTACGCTATTAGTGATTCCATTCTCAATTCTGACAGAGGCTGTTTGGTTCCAGTAAAGTTGTTTGATGACCATTATTTCATTTTTATCGAGTCCTCTTTTTTGTAGTTGTTCTATTAGATCTGTGTGCATTACTCGGTCAAACGCCTTTTCATAATCAATGAAGCACACATATGCGTTTTTCCGTTGATGTTTACATTTCTGCATAAGTACTATAAAGCTATGCAGAGCCTCTCTTGTGCCAAATCCAGATCGAAAACCAAACTGTTGATCACTTATGGCCTCTTCGCATTTCCTATATATTCTGCTATGTATGATTTTCAGAAATATTTTGAGGATGTGGTTCATTAAACTTATTAGACGAAAATCACTGCATCTTTTTGTATTTGACTTTTTTGGTATAGGGATGAAAATAGATTTTAACCAGTCTTGTGGTATTTTCCCCGTTCCGTATATTTGGTTGAAAAGGTCGACCAGGAGATTAATATTATCTTCGTCAATTAATTTTACGATTTCCATGTAAACTTCGTCTGGGCCGACTGCTTTCCCTAATTTAGCTGCCTTTATTGCGTATAACACTTCTGACTTTAGAATTTTTGGGCTGCTTTCATTTATGTGCGTGCATTCACTTGGCTCTTCCCTATTGTCCGAGAAGAGCTCTCTTATATATCTTTCCCATTCCTTAGATATATTGTTTTCATCGGATATTAATTTATTTTCGTTATCAAGTAGGACACCAGATATCCTACTTTTAAAAATACCTGCAACCTCTTTCACTTTTTTGTGGATGTTGAATTCGTCATGTTTAGTTTGAAGATTTTCTATTTCTACACATTTTTCTGTCATCCACCATTCTTTGGCTTCTCTGACTTTTGTTTTAATTGTTTTATGTATTTGTTTATACATTTGTTGATCACGATTTCTATATTTTCTTCGTTCGTCCATTAGATTTATTATTTCCTCCGTCATCCACCTCTTCTTTATCTTTTTGTTATCATTGTTGAGGTTATCCACAGCCCCTTTCACCAGTACTGTCTTTAACCGTTCCCATATTGTATTCACGTCTTCCACATTGTAATAATTATGTTCCTTTATTTTCTTTAGTTCTTGATTTATTGCTGTTGTTGTCTGCATGTATATTTCCGGTGTTTTCAGTTTCCGAGTGTCCACCTTCTTTGCTACTGTTTTCTTCTTTGTCTTTTTATATCGCACTTTAACTTTTGCCGCTAATAAATTGTGATCTGATGGCACGTCTGCCCCAGGGAAAGTGCGGGCATCGTGTATACTATTCCTGAAACGTTTATTTATGATGAAATAATCTATTTGGTTTCTCACGCATTCATTTTGGTATCTTGCGGGGATTTCCAGGTATACAGTCTGCGTATTGGCAGTTGAAACCATGTATTTGCGATCATGAGTTCTTCTTCTTGGCAAAACTGTATCAATCGGTCACCTCTCTGATTCCTTTCTCCCATACCAAAATCACCTACCACATCTCCTACCCGCCCTTTGCCTACTTTGGCGTTAAAATCCCCCATGATTATATTCACTTCATGTTTCTTCGTCTTTTTCAGCAAATCTTTTATCTGTCCATAGAATTCATCTATTTCATTTTCAGGTTTATCTGCAGTTGGGGCATATACCTGTATTATGTTAATATTTGCGGGGTTACCTTGCAATTGTATAAATATTATTCTGTCTGAGAGTGGTATGAAATTTATAACTGCTTTGTCGATCTCCTTAGTTATTATAACTCCTACTCCGTTCCAGTGATTTTTGTCATCATTTCCAGAGTAGTATATTATCGCGTCATCTATTTGACACTTTCCTGTGTTTGGCCAGCGCATTTCGCTTATCCCAAGAATCTGCAATCTGATCCTTTCCATTTCTTTAATTGTATTATGGACTTTCCCGGGTTCAAATAGGCTCTTAACATTCCAAGTTCCTAAACGTATGGGCGTAGAGTTCTTATCTTTAACTCATTTTCCACTTGCGGGTGGTTCCTATCATTTCGCGCGGGGATTCTTAGCACCCCCTGGTCACTAAAGACCTGCCGCGGACTGGGGGCCATTCTTCCTTGCTGTCTAATCATAGTTGCTATACATGGGAAAATAGTGTAGTAGGTTCCCGTTACTTTCTACACCGCAGTGCCAAGGCCAATATAGCTAAACATCTGAGCCACTGCCCTTAGTTATTCAAAGTGTAACCATACCGTTTCAACTCTGCTTACAATCTTCCATGCTAATCTGATTTGCTGTTTTTGTATTATTTTTGATTTACATAGTGTTCAAGCATCTCCAGACCTCTATTGACCTTGATCCTCCAATTGCACGCTTAATCTCTATGCACTTTCGTTCTAAAACTTAGATTTTCCCTTCTATAATTTAAATTTTATATTCTCTATTAAGTTCTTTGTATATGATATTTTGATATGTCTGTTTTTTAAGTTTTACCATTTTTTCTAATTGATCGTTACACCAGATTTGGTTCTGTCGTTTTTTGTTGATAGTTTCTCTGGCAGCTTGTTGTATGACTTCCCCTATAAGTCGATGATGCTTCTCTACAGCTTAATTCGCAGTTATCCTATTCAAAAGATTGGTCAATCTTCTTTGATGCTTTCGTCTTGTAGCAAACGTAAGTTATATTTGTCTGTCACTTCGTTTCAAACGGTTCCCTCATTTGCATTTACCTTTCCTTCTTTTTCACAGTACTGGCAAAATAGTGAGGTAGGATTTCACAAATTAATAGATGATGGTCGCTACTGCAGTTAACTCCTCATTTGAACCTTGTCTCCAAAACTTTAAACTGTGGGTTCTGCCTAGTTAGTATATAGTATATAGATTTCTCTGTGGTTGTAGAAAGAGTTACTTATTTTCAGTTCGTGTTGTTCGCACATGTTTATTAACCTTTCTCCATTCTCATTGACCCTTCTTCTTTATTCAGACGTTTATACATTTCTGGATGTAATCCTTCCCGAGTTCTTTCCATGGATCTCAGTCTGCAATTCTTCTCCAGTATCTTCCTGCCGTTTTTGTAATGGCATCTCTCCATCTTGCCATCTTGAGCGTCCTACACGCTGTTTACTTGTTCTATGTCGACAATTTAGTAACCTTCCAGATCATCTATCTCTTCCTGATATTATCACGTGACCAACCCAACTACATTTTAACTTAACTGCTCTTTCTATAACTCCTTGACCCGTATCTCGTCATATACAACCTTATCGTCCTGTCTCAAATCAATTCTTGCATTTAGATCTCCTGTTAGAAATAATTGTTCGTAAATAATCAAATTTGAAAAAATTTCTGGCTGCTTTCGACTTGCAGCAAATGAAAGTTATATTTGTCTGTCTCTTCCTTTCAAACGGTTTCCTCATTTGCATATATCTTTCCTTCCTTTTCACAGTACTGCCAAAATATTGAGGTAGAGCTTCACACATTAGTAGATAATGGTCGCTACTGCAGTTAACTCTTCGTTTGACCCTTGTGTCCAAAACTTTAAACTGTGGGTTCTGCCTAGTTAGTATATAGTATATAGATTTCTCTGTGGTTGTAGAAAGAGTTACTTATTTTCAGTTCGTGTTGTTCGCACATGTTTATTAACCTTTCTCCATTCTCACTGGCCCTTCTTCTTTATTCAGACGTTTATACATTTCTGGATGTAATCCTTCCCGAGTTCTTTCCATGGATCTCAGTCTGCAATTCTTCTCCAGTATCTTCCTGCCGTTTTTGTAATGGCATCTCTCCATCTTGCCATCTTGAGCGTCCTACACGCTGTTTACTTGTTCTATGTCGCCAATTTAGTAACCTTCCAGATCATCTATCTCTTCCTGATATTATCACGTGACCAACCCAACTACATTTTAACTTAACTGCTCTTTCTATAACTCCTTGACCCGTATCTCGTCATATACAACCTTATCGTCCTGTCTCAAATCAATTCTTGCATTTAGATCTCCTGCTAGAAATAATTGTTCGTAAATAATCAAATTTGAAAAAATTTCTGGCTGCTTTCGACTTGCAGCAAATGAAAGTTATATTTGTCTGTCTCTTCCTTTCAAACGGTTTCCTCATTTGCATATATCTTTCCTTCCTTTTCACAGTACTGCCAAAATATTGAGGTAGAGCTTCACACATTAGTAGATAATGGTCGCTACTGCAGTTAACTCTTCGTTTGACCCTTGTGTCCAAAACTTTAAACTGTGGGTTCTGCCTAGTTAGTATATAGTATATAGATTTCTCTGTGGTTGTAGAAAGAGTTACTTATTTTCAGTTCGTGTTGTTCGCACATGTTTATTAACCTTTCTCCATTCTCACTGGCCCTTCTTCTTTATTCAGACGTTTATACATTTCTGGATGTAATCCTTCCCGAGTTCTTTCCATGGATCTCAGTCTGCAATTCTTCTCCAGTATCTTCCTGCCGTTTTTGTAATGGCATCTCTCCATCTTGCCATCTTGAGCGTCCTACACGCTGTTTACTTGTTCTATGTCGCCAATTTAGTAACCTTCCAGATCATCTATCTCTTCCTGATATTATCACGTGACCAACCCAACTACATTTTAACTTAACTGCTCTTTCTATAACTCCTTGACCCGTATCTCGTCATATACAACCTTATCGTCCTGTCTCAAATCCATTCTTGCATTTAGATCTCCTGCTAGAAATAATTGCTCGTAAATAATCAAATTTGAAAAATTTCTGGCTGCTTTCGACTTGCAGCAACTGAAAGTTATATTTGTCTGTTTCTTCCTTTCAAACGGTTTCCTCATTTGCATATATCTTTCCTTCCTTTTCACAGAACTGCCAAAATACTGAGGTAGAGCTTCACACATTAGTAGATAATGGTCACTACTGCAGTTAACTCCTCGTTTGACCCTTGTGTCCAAAACTTTAAACTGTGGGTTCGGCCTAGTTAGTGTATAGTATATAGATTTCTCTGAGGTTGTAGAAAGAGTTACTTATTGTTCGTGTTGTTTACACATGTTTATTAACCTTTCTCCATTATCATTCACCCTTCTTCTTCTTCTTTATTCAGAAGTTCATTCGTTGCTGGATGTAGTCCTTCCCGAGTTCTTTCCATGTGTCTCGGTCTGCCGCTATTGTTTTCCTGTATCATGTATCTTCGAGCCGTTTCCGCAATGTCATCCCTCCATCTTGCTATCTTGGTCGTCCTACACTCTGTTTACTTGTTCTATGTCGCCAGTTTAGTAACCTTCCAGATCATCTATCTCCTCCTGATCTTATCATAATGACCAGCCCAACTAGATTTTGACTAGACTGCTCTTTTTGGTACTTCTTGACCCTTATCTCGTCATATTATCCTACAACATTATCGTTCTGTATCGAACCCATTCTGACATTTAGATCCCCTGCTAGAAATTATTGTTTGTAAATACTGCAATGTGAAAAATTGGGCGAGACAAGTCAACAATAGTTTGAAGGGGAATATATTTTACCATGTAATTCGAGTGAAAGGTTTGAAAGGTTTTTCTGGTGTTTATACAATATGAATATTTTGTATAATTCTGTCGATTCGTTTTTGAGAAATGGCGTTTTCAAGTTTCCGATGCGTATTGGAAGTGTATAACGCGATACCTCTTGTCATTTAAAATTTTGGGGTTGGTGGTGATGGGGGTTGGAAAGATGAAGTAGAGAAAATGACTTACATGATAAAAGATGTCCCCTATCAAACTATTGTTGATCGGTCTCGCCGATTTAACATTTACAAACTGATTCAGAGTGGACTATTTTAGCTGGATTTTAGTTCAGAGTGTTATATCTGATTACTATAACAATCCTACGATTACTACAGAGAAAAACCAGTATAAGCTGCAAATACATTTTCATTTGGTCGTCGTGGAAATTGACCCCAAAAATAGTTACAGCAGAAACAAAATCTCCTCCGCTGCAGATACAGCAGTAATCTCAGTTTTCTACTTCCAAGGTATTTTCTGTAAAGTAAGTGTCCACTCTATTTATGGTTTCATGTTGATTATAATAATACTTATACATTTTTTAAAATGTGTAAATAATATACAGTTCGACTGTTATAAATATAATTGACTTTGTGTACCTTATCCTGTTTCAACATTTTAATCATTTTCAAATAAAGACATCTAGTTAATAATATCTCTTCTATAGTTCTATGGTATTATATTTTTACTTTTGTGCTATAATTTTCATCTGTTCATTTCATTTGTTCATATTTTTATTATTTCCAAGATTTGCCGAAACACCCCAGTGTTGCTACATAAAGAATAGTTCTTGCAACAAATTGTTATTGTTTCCTAAACCTATATAGAAACTGGCAATGTGAAACATTCTAATTATTCAGTTTAATTCAACGGCACAGTAAATGCATCCACTTGTCGTCTAGCAATAGATATTATCTATTAATTTTGTTCCTTGGTTAAAAATGGGAAATATAGATAGCGGTGTTTCACGTATTTATGACCCTCGGGCTAACTCTTAGTGTATAGAGAATGGTTCGAAAGGTAATACAGCATAAACGTTTAGTCAATTTTAATAGTTATACAACTATAGACAACTCCCATAACATGAACACACATTACAGTGTTGGTAACTGACAGCGTAGTGTTTACTGCTTCCCGTTGCATTAATTATTTTTCGTACTGATAATAATTATCCAAAACATGATTGGGCGTTGTCTTTATGACAGATTATATAAATTAGGCTACCTAACATAGAAGAAAATCCCAGCCACCTAGTCCACATCGACACCGAAACCACTCCGATATACGACCGCCTCACCCACCTTCAACAGAAATACATCTCTCGCACCCTTCATCAAGGCATGCCTGTCGCTAACGAAAATCTCGTGACCTCCCACAAACCCCTAAACCGTAACCTCGTCCCAGGAAGCCCCGGAGGAAACTCCCACACCCTCCTTCTGCTCTTCTATCTTCCCTGTACCCTAACCTCCCTGGAATCCTCATTGACATAGAGGAGGACACTCCACTGTCAATGAGGTGAACAGACGACCGCCGTGACCATGTGACCCTCCAAATGTGGTACACGTACAATTACGTACGGCCATGCCCCCCCCCTTCTTGTTAGGAATTTTTTTTCAGGATATCACAACATTTAGCCCCCCCTCTTCCAGCATTGTAGCACTCCAACTAACAGAAAATACTACACTTTTATTTAACAATACAGATACCCGAGGAAGCTACAAACACCAGCCCAGCCCAACCAACCACCAGCTCATCAAGATGCCGCCAACCCAGAAGATGAAGAAACGAAGCCCAGGACTGAAGAGGCCCAACGCTTAGACGGTCCACCACCATATTATTAAGTTAACCATAAATAAAAATTCACATAGAAGTGCAGATTTTATCCCATACTTAAGCTGATTTTTGAAATAAGAGTTATCCAACGAGTAACGAATAAGACACTACTAGACAGAACAAGCAGCACACAAATAAGAAACATATGCGTAACTATTTCAGTTGGAATACCCTGTATATGGCGCCTAGCAATCTTTCTTACAAGATCAATATTTTTATGGGCTCTTGGAGTTCAGAATGTATACATATTTCCTCCAACCTCTCAAGAACAATACATTTACGTATTAGAAATATGCAAAACTAAATGCTGCCAAAATTTTATAATTTTTTTTTTTGAAATTGTATTTTGAGAATGTAAATTAAAATTTAGCTGTTAACTGATTCAAGCTAATGTCTTATTTAACTTGGCAATTTATGAGAGGAGAATCATCTGATACGCATCGTCGCTCCAAATCTAAACAAGGGAGACGCTGATGCATGGTCGAGAAGCTGATAAGATAATTTTGCAATGAAACGAATGATTTCTGGATCATTTGCTTCATTGTTTTCGAAAACGTGGGTCGCCCCTTTTAAATATTAATCAACCTTTCCCCTCGGGAAATCGTAGAATCTTTGACGGCTGAGAGCTTAATTCCGAGAAAAAAACACCGGCTGCATTGAAACTGCGATCGGATTTTTAAGATTAATTCAAAACTAGACAGGACGAAATTAGAAATTAACGAGAGCCTTTGTAACCGTTACCGAAGTTTAAATTTAAATTTCAGCTGCAGCACCAGATCCATTAGTTTCCTGGAAAGCGCGCAACAGAGCTGTGATTCTGACAAACTATTTTCAGCAAAATCCCTAGCGAGTGCATCAAGATTTTCCGCATGCACGAGAGACGTTAGTGCATTAAAATGACTTTTCTCTGGTTGAAATAAAGGCCAGATAGACCGTTTTGTTGCGCTCAATATGACGGCCATGCAATTACTCAGCGGTTGCGGAAACGTGAGCTGTTTACCAGTGCAGTTCTCTCTATGTCTTCTGGTAAGGCACTCTCGAGTCAATTTCAGATAGGGTGCATCTTTAGATATTGCTTGGATTTCTAGGAGATTGTGTGCAAACTGAAACCACTTAGTGCATGGAAAAAGGGAGAATTGCGGCCTGTACGTGATCCAGCGCGTCGAGATAAAAATGAGAGTGGTTAATTAATTTTGTGCGCTAAATTAGTGTTTTTGTTATTGTGTATTACGTTTGGCCAGCAACGTCTTTTTATGGTGCTGTTTGTTCTGGTGGTCCATAACTTATTGCGTTCATTATAACAAAATGGTGTAACTGCATTTACTCTTTGAAATCCGGTTTAACAGGAAGTAACGTCAAGTTGATTATTACAAATGGGCCGCCTTGTATAGTTTTAAGGATTTTGCTAGCGTTTAAATTCTTTATGTATTAATAATTTGCAATTTGGTATAGTAATAACCTTGAAACGTCATGTACAGTGTTTGATGCGTACTACAGATAACTTGGATATTATAAGAACAAAAAAGATCCATTAAATGGAAAAAGATTTTTGATAACAGTTCAGCGATATTCCTGTTTTGTGAAAATAAAACATGACTTACTATAGGTTGGTGAAAACTGAAACATCCAATTTCTTTACAAGAAGTTATTCCATTAAGGCTGTAGGGGCCTACCTAAAACCCCTAACAAATCCTAAGCAACATACGTATATTGTAAAATATCTTCATACATCAAAAATAATTTTTAAGTACTGGTCATAACGAGGTGATATACGGACACTTGGCTGTGGGATTTTACAAAACCGATCATCTTACTACCTGTCTTCAGGTAACTATTTAAAATATATTACAATGACAAGATAAAGAGAATGAATAATGCTACAGTGTCAAATATCCCTTCTACACAATTTAGAAATTATTATTTTTGGTTCTAGGAAAGTTCACCGACCACAATTCACCGACGGAAAGTTCACCGACGGAAAGTTCATCGACTGGAACATTAACCGATCGGTAAATTTGCCGCATGGAAAATTCACCGAGGTGCAATTCGTCGAAAGGAAAACTCACCGATTCTACAATTGATGACCGATGATTTATTTATTAAAAACCATGCAACGTGGCAAGCATATTAATTTATTTCATGTCATAAAGTATTGTCAATATTTATAAAAAATGATTTTGGATTAATTTTCCTAAAAATGATAATAATGAAATTTCGAACAAAACACAGATTTTATTGAAATCATTTAATTACAAAAATAATTCGCAAGCATGATCATTATTGTGCTCATTAATATTATCTTTCAAATATGTTTTTCTAAATACATGCATAAGATAAAATTTGGTTCTCTGTGCGTAATTAATATTATATTGATTATTGTGCTCATTAACATAATCATTCAAATATGCTATTTGTAAATAATACTGTTTTAATTTTTAGTACATACCTAGATATCTTTATATCTTAATAAATTTTTTCTACAAATGTCAGTAAAAGTTTAATTTTTAACCCATGCTGTCAGTGTCTAAAATGTG
>JABXWE010037484.1:0-15817 GCA_014611495.1 Limonius californicus
ACATAGATTGATTATTTAGTTAACTTTATTTCAAAATAGTGGAAAATTATATACCTACTGTTGCCTGAAAATAAACCAATAATCTTGGCAAAATGGAAATATTAAGGTTACGTGAATTCTGTTTCTTCAAAAATAATTTGTTAAAATTAAAACCAATGTTGAATGAGTCTGAATAATAAAATCACACAAACTGATTCCTTCAATAATTATATTTAAAGAAACTAAATTTCGGCCTGTCTATAAACCAATGACCTTGCAAAAATGCAAATATTTGGATCATATGAACGATGTTTTTCTAAAAGTAATTTCTCAAGAGTAACACTAATGTAGAACAAACTTGAGAATGAGATCCTTGTGGATGGATTATTTAATAAATTTTATCCTAACATAATTCAAAGTAATGTTGTCAATCCTGGGTAAAAGCAAGTTTAATAAAATAGAAATATCAAGGTTGTGTAAATACTGTGCCTTGAAAAATTACTTAACATAGAAGGGCCTTGAGACTTTTATAAGAACGTGACACAGATTGATTCCTTCATTAAGTTTATTGTAAGATAGCTGAAAGTCATGTTAGGCTTTAATTCCCGTCTGTAAATAATCCAGTAAACTTAAGAAAGAGCAATATTACGATAATACTTTTGCAAAAGTAAAACTAACACAGGAGGACATTGAGATTAGGACAGCAAGATCACAAAGATGAATTTTTTAACTGTTTTTATTCTAACATAATTGAAAATTATATTGTCAATTCCGGCCTTTAACTAATTTAATAAGTTCGACAAAATGGAAATATCCAGGTTATCTATATCCTGTTTCCCAATAAATATATATAATTATTTAATAATTGCATAATACACGTATAAGATTATAAAAATGCTGTTTTTCGTTCCAAAGTAAAACCTATATAGAATGACCTTGAGACTGAGATAGCAAGATCACACGGATTAATGCTTTGGTTGCGTTTATTCTAACATAGTATAATATGTCGCTTCTAACTCAACCCAATCTACTTGTAGCTAAAAAATCATAAGCCAATTTGATATTCCAACTAAATATGAAAAGGCACTTAACTACAGGAATGTATTTCCGAACAGGAATTGTTTAGTCCTTTAATAGGGAGTTAAGAACCTTATTATATTGCCCTCCAAAGCAAAAGGAAAACAATGCTCAAGCATCACTCGTAAAATTTAAATGTACACGTAGTTTATTTCCTGGGAGCGATTTTTCTTTGTCTGAGGTCCCCTACAGAGAAAGCTAAAAATTTAAATTCAGATATATTTTTAAATCCGTTAATGGCGCGTGCGGCTGTGATATCAAACCGACTCCGTGACGTCACATCCGGAAAATCGCGCGTCCAATTCCCCTAGGCCGTGTTAAACGACGCCTTCGACGGAACGTGAAAAATTAACCTTGACGGAAAATGATTTTGAGGAGTTGTCAACTTAAAAATTATTAATCACTCCGGGGATTATTAATCACTTTTTTAATTTTCCTGGTTGCAAGAGCGCCGCTTTTTAACGGGATTTAACCGCAAGGTTAAGGGCCGGTTAGGACGAATTAGGGCACGAGCTTGTGTAAGGCGAGTTGTTGGGTTTCGTGTGGTTTGTGGAGTGTTTTGGTATCAAAACTGTCGTCCGGCATCAACGTGCTAGGTTATACAGCACATTGTGCGATCATTTCTTTATTAAATCAATAAGACGGTATCGGAGGGAGTCGCAACTGCCGGGTGGTTATTAAATTACGAAGCCAACCCTGCGAGTGTAACCTGCACTCCATTTGCACATGCCACCCCGCATCTGTCGTACATCTCCCATTACCATGTGTTGTAAAAATAAAAACTCGAATTTAAACTCGGAAATTTTTCCTCATTAGATTACATCGCGCCAGAGAAAAAACTCACCTTTTACGTCGGGGACGTTAATTCTTACTAATTCTTAGAAAAGCTCGCGAGGCTTAACATAAAATTAAATCGTAATGCAGAGAGAAAGCGTTTTAAGACTTCAAAAGTAAAGATTAATTGCATGAATATTCAAATAATTTTGCACTTTTAATTCGAGGGTAGAGGGAAATTTATCTCTAATTTATGAACTAATTGAAAAGCACTTCTTTTAGAAAGAGCGCGCCCCTAATTTCACCTGCACTTTGGTACAGTAAATGTAAGTTGCAAGGGATGTTCCTGCAGGCACGCTTTATATTAGAAAAAGTGGATTACAATTAACTTCAATTGTATATGCAAAATGAAAACAATAATAATAGGAAGCTCAACAAGTGTTTAGTTCAAAAAGGACATTTCTTCTTGCAAATAAATCTTCTTTCGCGTGTTTGATGGAAAAGAACCTTATTTCTTGTTTTTGCATACCTCCACTTGATCATCTAGTGTTCGATATTTTTTCGATATGCTCTTACAAAATTTATAACACTGCAACTTTTAAATTATTTATTTAATTACGGTTCCTACAGTGGTATGAAAAGGTTTTGCATCAGTTGCACAAATAAGATAAATTGCAGTTTAAACCCATTTTTTTCAAATGTTTTTCATTTTATAATTGAAAATATAATACAGATACCTATTTTAAACACAATACTAGTAATAATAATTGCCCAAATGTTGATCCATAAAAAACGGAAACAATCCGATGGATATAATTTATTAAAAAACAGAAAACTTGTACATTATATGTAATAATGTAGTCTACACCTAAACGTTTATTACAATACAAGCTAATTAATTTTAAACTATTTTAGTACTAAATAAATAGGTGTTGTTTTTAATAACTAATTCACATCTTTTTGGCATAGATTCATCAGTTTTTGTAATTCTTCCTTCGTAATGCAGCGATACTAGGCATCATTTAGGGATTCGATTAATTCCAATTTCTTTTTGGGCTTTTTTCTTGAAATAATGTTAGAACTCCTCTGCCATAAGTTTTCTATAGTCTATTCCTTTAACTTTATTGGGTGACATCCAAGATTGAACAACTTCTACTCTATGGCAAGGAGCATTATCATCTGGAAAGATAAAGGTTTTGTCAGGAAATAACTCTTTTCCACTAGGCAGCATCTTCTCCTGTATGACATCAATGTAGTTAGTTGCAATCATCAAGCCAGTCTAGCAACACCTTCAGCAGACATGCAGCACCATATCATGACAGAGGTTGGATACTTAATTGTGGCCAGAACACACTGTCGTGAAAAATTTTCTTCGGGAAATCTTCTAACATATTTGTTTCCAGCATGGTTGTTAATGTTAAAAGTAGATTCATCACTAAATAATACCGTCTGCCATTGTTCTGGAGCCCAATGGCGATGGTACTTTGCCCATCTCAAACGGCGGAGCCTTTGTTTTTCTGATAGGAGGGGTTTCTTCCGGGCTTTGCAACCCCTAAGTCCAGATTTAAGAAGTTTCCGTCTTACAGGAGTGCGAATAACTGATTATCGATTTGAGAAAAAGCTTACTTTAATTGTTTTCTATGGAGTTCTAAGTACCTTATCATTAAAATCAAATATTTAAAAGTAATTTTTGGAAACTATGCCAAAAATGTAGCTAAACTTCAAGAAATAATTATTTTCTTGGATGATGCAGAACTTTTTCACACCACTGTTAATAACTTCACAGCTTGAAAATACGCAAACACTAGGGCAATGTAAGATATCCTATCCCTTAAGAGCTGAAATGAGAATTATATCGCTCTCTAATATATGAAAAATAAAAGGGTATACGCAGGTAAATTAAAATTAAGTGTCTACTTTAATAATTCTAATTTCCACATTAAGTTATAACAAGCTATATTCTTAATTATGTTTCCTGAAAATACAAATACTTTAGGGAACTGTAAGATAATTTATCGCTTGACGGCTGATATTCATATTGTATTGCTCAATTGCGTGTTTCTACTTTAGCGCTGAGGAGAAACGCGTGACAGAGAAAGACGCCGATGTCCAGTAGTGGGAAGGCTGTTGATGATGATTGCTCAAAATTGTTAATTTTGTTTACATTAATATCAGAGAACGGGGACGACCTACAAAGTCTCCTGTTTGAATTTAAAAGAACCGCTGAAAAATTTAGTATAATTACATTCACAAAGAAAAATAAGTCTATTGTAATGTCGAAAGACCCTAATCGATGGCTGGCGATGAATCGATAGAACAAGTAATCAAAGGCAACTAACTACCTCGGAACGCAAATATCAAGCGACAGAAACTTTACACAGGATGTTAGAACGAACTCAATTATAATAGTAATAATGGTGAGGCTCTATAATAATACTGGATTTTATCAAAATAGGCCGATCATTCTGAATGTATGATTGTAGTTTCAATTGCAGATTTGTTTCTTTAAAGTCAAGCTGACACAAAGTTGACACAAAACGAAGTTGAAAATGAAGTTGACACAAAAGGAAACTGAGCAATACTGGATTTTATCAAAGTAGGCCGATCCTTCTGAAAATTTGCATAACGCCATAACTTTTCATTCTGAACAACTTTTCTAAGTAACACTTTGGCGTACTGTGAACGGAAAAGGTAGTTTACCTAGAACTAAAATAGTGTTTGCTCAACTGTAAAGCCCTACTTGACTTTAAAAACTCCAAAGTAAACTAAAAATAAGTTTCACACCAAGCAGGGCGGAATACCAAAATATGAAATTCCAATTCGAAAATTTTTGGTCAATCATACCTATTGTAAACTCAATCCGGGGACATACTGTATAATTAGATTTACACATTAAAACTTGCAATATCTACTTTTTGTAATTATTACATATGAACTTGCTGCAGCATTTATTTAATATTTAGTTATAAACTTATTTTAATTAAAAATAACAAAATTATGCTGGGACGCAGTTTCAGCGAATGTTACATATCTTGTGTTTTGATTGATTTAATTATCTTCTGTTCTTCATTTTTTTGACTGGAATCCTCAATCCATTTCTTGAAATTCTTTATAGCTTTTTTTTTCGTTTCTGTGCTATTGCGGATAGGTGTTCTTGCCATTGTATTCTTGGTATATCTCTCTTCTCTTTCCAGCTATTATATGCTCATGTTTGTTATTGTTCTTAGTAACTGTTTATTTTGTACTTCAGTCACTAAGGGGAGTTACTCAAGTTTCTCTCTTATACTCTTATTTCGCACTCTCTCTCTTCTAGTTTTTCCTACCACCTTCCTTAAGTATTTTACTTATGCTGCTGTGATTTTTGAGTTATGTTTGTATAACATTATCCATGATTAGGCTTGATAGGTCAGTGTAGGCACGTGGATAGTTTTCTATATCCTCATTTTAGTTTTGTTTTTAAAATCTTTTTACCAACTAATGTATTATTGATTTAATAATAGATTTTCCTGTCTATCGTTCCATTTGATGTAAGTATGGTTTCTAAATATTCAAAGCTGGTTACTACTTCAAATCTTTTCCATCTATTCTCATATTTATATTTCCTTCCTTTTTTCCTTCTTCTACCGTTGATATAGGCATTATCTTACTTTTATTTATATTTATTTACGTTTTTCAAGGCAATTCAAACATTTCTTAATCTTTGTATTGCTGTTTTACTTCACTACTACTACGATATCATCATCTATCCGATCTAATGTCCTAACGGGTATCAGGTATTGGTATCCAATCGCGGAAGGGTTTTGTTTCTGTTTTACACTTTTTAATTATTGGGTACAGAAAAAATGTAAGGAGGGGGGGGCGAAGACTGTCTCCCTGTTTAATTCCTTTTTCCATTTCAAATGATTCTGATTTTTCGCCAATTAATACCACGACGCCTTTTACTTTTGCATACACACTCTTCATTAGTTTTTGTATTTTGGGGTTTACTTGTTCTTCTTTCAGTTTTCAGCCTTTTTACTGTATCAAAAGCTGCAGTTAGGTTTAAAAAGGTTGAGAGATAGGCTTTTATTTTTTTTTTACATTTTTCCTACTAGTATTCTCAATATTTTTTTTACCGGAGCGGAACGCTGTATGTTCTTCTTCTAGCCTCTGATTCGTACCTTAGTCTTCTTTCTATTATTTTGGTGTAAACTTTCAGTGCTACTGGTGCTAAACCTATTGCTCGATAGTTCCCACAGTTTGTCGCTTCCAATTTCTTGTAAATTGGTGATACTATGTCGGACTCCCATTTTTTTGGAATCTTCTCTGTTTGCCATGCTTGATTGTGAATCTTCTACAGCCACTCATTCAGTGTTCCTCCCCCTTCCTTTAGCAGTTCGGTTGTGATGCTGTCTCCTCCGACCCCTTGCTTGTAAATATTTCACAGCCACTCTTTCAGTTTTTCATGTTGTCTCCTCCGGCCGCCTTGCTTGTAAATATTCCACAGCCACTCTTTCAGTTTTTCATGTTGTCTCCTCCGGCCGCCTTGCTTGTAAATCTTCCACAGCCATTCTTTCAGTGTTCCTCCCCCTTCTTTTAGCAGTTTGGGTGTGACGCTGTCTCCTCCGCCCACCTTGCTTGTAAATATTCCACAGCCACTCTTTCAGTTTTTCTCCCCCTTTGTTTAGCGGTTCTGGTGGGATGCTGTCTCCTCCGACTGCCTTGCTTGTAAATATTCCACAGCCAATCTTTCAGTTTTTCTCCCCCTTTGTTTAGCAGTTCAGGTGCGATGTCGTCTTCTCCGGCCGCCTTTTCGCTTCTTAGAGTTTTAACTGCTTCATCTACTTCTCTTACAGTTATTCCATTTTCTTCATTTTCTTCGGTGCTTGTCCCTGCCCTGTTTCGTTTGTTGATTGGTAGTTTGCTTCCATGTTTGTAAAATGTCTTCTGTTGTTGTATTTAGCTTTCCATATACATCTCTTACATTTCTTATTTGTTTCTTCTGGCGGTCCTTCAATCTCTCAATTGTATTCCAGAATTCTGTCTAGTTAACATTGAAATCTTCTTCCAAACTTTTTCCAAATTCATTCAATGACTCCGCCTTTGCTTGTTTTATTAACTCTTTCGCTTCATTTCGTGTTTGGTGGTAGGCCTCTTCTTCTTTTTCTATTATGGATGTCTTGTTCCTGATGCATACTTCTTTCTTCTCCTTCACCTTTTCTCTTACTGTCTTATTGCACCAATCTGTTCTCTTTTGGTTATGATTAATTTTCTATGTGGCGCAAACATCTTCTGCTGTTTCTATTGTGACTTTTCGTAGTGTTTGCATCTAATATAGATTTCCCATGTTTCAATTCCGTTTGCCTCTTCTATCTTGTGTGGATTTGCAGTTAATTATCTTCGCTATTCTTCTAACTTCTCTGTTGTATTTGACTGTTCTAACTTGATTCTTGTTTTTGGTGATTTAATTATTTGTAGTTTAGAATAATAGTCACCGTATTTATTTGAGCTTAGTACGTATTTCGACATTACGCGTGTCATTTTCAAAGCAATATTATAAACGTTTGTAGCTAGGGCTAAAGCACACTGGATCTTGATTTCAAACTTGCCTCTGGTCTTCTATTCCAAAACTTCCAATAGCTGGAAATTTATGAGTTCAGTTTGCTCATTCATTAAAAGTGTGTTTGTTAAAGTGTGTTTGTAAATGTAAAAGGCCTCGAGTATACCCAATTTAGGTTTATCATCACAGAAGTGTAAAAATGTTATTATATTATTTGATGTCAATGTATAATAGTGTTCTAATAATTATTTAGCGTAATTTGATTTTTCTAGGTGTTCTATTTATATACGTGGATGCGTTATTTGAATCTGGTATCATAATTACTAATTGTCTAGCCTATGTGTACAGAATTACACTGTAAACAGTTCAATTTGTAAATACTGAATTAATTTTTACTGATCAAATCTATCTACCGTCACGGGAGCTAAGTGTTACAAATTCTAACTGAATTTTTTTGATCTTCCTTTAAGTAAGGCGAGATTTCTGAAAATTATTGCAGAGTAAAATTTCAAGCAATATCACTCCTATTAGGTTCTAACTTATGAAGTTGCAAAAAAGACGAATAAAACTAATCCAAACTTTCATCCCCGCGGTCGATAGCCCGGAAATCAAATACGCAAATAACAAATATCCCACTTCTGGACTTGTTTGTTGGTGTACCGATTGCGTTTTAGACTGTGCAAGTCGTACCAGATAAGAAGGGCGTTTATACACGTAAAGTGTGCAAAGGAGGTACAGTCTAATCCGAGACACATTTAAGATAAGGGTTGTGGGGCTGATTGGCCATAAGATCGAGTGCTGGTCGTTCGGTGGACCCTCGCGGAAATATATTACGAGGGTCAACCCTGGACACGCACTTTGCGACTTAAGGTGGACTTATTACAGTGGTTACAAGGCTAATGTTGGGAGGTGTTGTAAAAATGAGTCTCTTTATTCACGGAAGGGAAGAGAAGTCATTGGGGTGAAACTTGCATAACATTGATGACTACGATAAGTATAACAATATGATCACTATTTTGGAAAATTGCACTGTTAAAAGGCAGAAAATTGTACAACCAAATACACAAGTCTAAATGTTCAAGTGAAGAATAAATAAGTGCAACTTTTCACACTCTTTTTTAATAGTATTTAAACAACCTCTGAATGAGACACAAAAATGTTAATAAGTTTATTGTTGAATATAACATCCATCTACATTAACGCACTTACGCTATCTGATCGGATGTTGGTTCATACCTTAAAAACAATTTTCCTTGGCCAACTAGCGAAGTAGTCATCGACGGCTCATTTTAGTTCGTTATCTGAGTAAAATCGCCGTCCGCTTACATATTTTTTCAGTTTTATAAATAGTTAAAAATCAGGTGTTGCCATATCTGGACTATAAGGTGGATGATCAATCTCTTGAATCCCATATTCCTTTAGGCTTGTGGTCTCGTGCGTTTTCATCTAAAGACAAGATGCTTTCCTGACGCAAATATCGGCGTTTCTTATTAGTGGCGTTTCCTAAATTTTTACAGTATTTGCATAAGTTTTTCCAGTAAGTGTATATGGCGTATATTAGATCAACAGTATTCTCTCCATGTTCCAGAAAATTGTGGCCATTAAGTTCCCAGCAGAAGGTTGGGTTTGGAATTTCTTGGGAGGTGGAGAACCCTTACGGACCCACTGCATGGATTCTTGTTTTTTTCTCAGGATCCCAGTCACGAACCCAAGTTTCGTCACCAGTCACCATTCGTGGTGGAAACTATGAATCCTTCTCTAAAATGGACAAACGTTGGTCGCAAATTTGTTCGCGGTGCAATTTTTGATGGGGAGTCAGGAATCTACCGCGCTGACACCTTATTAAGCCTAATTAAACGCTTCCCTTAGAAATTCCTAATTCTGAAAATGTAGTTGCAACTTTCCAACATCGATCCTCCAGCACTATACCCTCAGATTTTCGTCACATTTCTTCATTAGTCGTATCTGAAAGTCTGCCCGATCTCGAGGTATCTTCAACCGATTCCCGTCCCCAATGAAATTGTTTACACCAAAATTTAACCTAGTAATAAGACGGAATTTATTCTCCGTAGACCTCTAGACTTCCGTCATCCTGTCATAGATAGTTTTTGGCATATTCCTTTTTTGTGTTAAGAATGTTATTACACTTCGTTATTCAATTTTCATAACGTTCATTTTTAATACAACTGACCACACTATTTTTGAAACGGATGTTCAGATCTGAACAGAATTTGCTTATACAACTGTCAAAAGCGTGTGATAATATAACATTAATAGCATTGGCCGCTCAACCATTTCTTTCATGGCTAGGTAGATAAGTATTTGAGTTCTCCTCATATGTATTATGAAGCAATTCAAGTAGTTGTATGCTAGACAAAATATATTTGGTTGTCAAATGTTAATTATAATTCGACAGGCTCTATTTTATTTACTGTAGCTTAATCCAAATGATTAGCAATCCCATTCTGAGATTGGTACAGTAAATAGAAACACAATTTAAATAATTCGAAAAATATTTGATATTTTTCAATGTAATCTCTATTTACTTTAATAGACACATACAACTTTTTAAAAAATTTTAAACAGTCGGCAAAGGTATCCGAAGAAACTGCGTTTAATTGGTCGCTCTGCAATTGTCTCCCTATGAGAACAGTTTGAGTAGGGTGGTGATTGATCTTAACAACATCGTGTTTCATGGGAAATTACTTCGAAATCAGTGCAGAATGGGCAGGTGCATTGTCATGCAGGAAGAACGAACTACACCTTTCTCGAAATTGGGGTCACACTCTTGAAATGCGGTGCAATAATATTTTCCTTACTTCAACGTAGAATGTATTTTTACTGTTTGCTTTTTATGTGCAAAGTCTTGATGGATCACAATATTCATCGAAAAAGGTAATCAGCATAGTTTTAATTCGTGATTTTTGCAAACGATACTTTTTGGGTCTTTGTGGTGATTTTCGAATTCACTACATGCTCTGGAGTTTTATCTCAGGATCGCGTTGAAACACTCACACGTCACAAGTGACACTGCAGTTAAGAAAACTTGCATTATCACGACAAATCTGAGCGAAGTTTGTGCTGGACGAACGTAGCACATATTTCTCTTTCTCAGTTTTTGTGAACATTAGTCGATTTGTGTTTCTGACGTTCAACTTATCTGTCACCATTACGAGAGTAACTTGGCGATCTTCTGTTACCATTTTACGGAATTTTGCGCCGGAATCTAGATTTCGAGAGATTGACGGACGCCCGGTTCTAGCATCATGTCGAATATCCTACGTAGGTCTTTGAAAGATTTACATCATTTAAACACACTAATATGACTTAAGGTGTTATCACCGTACACAGTTTTGAACATTTCATGAGTTTTTGTTGGAGTTTTCTCTAATTTGCGACAAGATTTAATATTTACTCCCTGTTCCATGCTCCACACAAAAAAATAGCTTAGCTTAACAAATTCCGTATTAATAAAACATCCAGATACGCTGACTAGTGACCACAATTCAAAAACTTGCAATCCGAAAAGTTGCAAAAGTGTAAATAACAATAATAGTTAAAACACCCGTTTTAAATAATATTTGAATAGCCTCTAAATAAGGGACAGTAGCAAGCATAGGTTTTGTATATTCTATAACTAAAGGTCCATTATGAAATTGGTTTTTTCGCTGGACAATGGCGGCGTATTTTCAGTTTGCTTGAAATACACCTTTTCATTCTTTTGAAGGCATCATTTCTATTTAAATAATTGTGGAGATTTAATGAAAATTAATATTTTATTTCTAAAAAAGTCTAGTGATACGTGAAATTTGACAGATTAAATATCCTTATTTCAATGTTTCAAGGTCTGTTTCAATAAAAATTTGCGTACCTTTGTAGAACGTGTTAGTAAAGTGGAACATCCCATTTTAGCATTAGGATATTTTATAATTTAATACTATTTAAATAAATAAAACATCTAAAATGAAATACACACAGACAGTCAGCTGAATGAAATACTCCTACTTTTTTATGAGACGGGCACGAAACACGCTTAGAGCGTAGGTCACGGATTCAAATATTAGACAGATATAGTTTAAGCATTATGCACTTGTAAGTAATATTACTTTTTTTTATGTAGTTCTTGTAAGCATTCATGCCAATTTCCCATCTTTGCCGATTTTAGAATTTGTTGTGTGTTTAACTAGAGCTGCTTTGAATTAGAATTAAATGTGTACTTACAATGAGTACGTTAGTTTATGTATGTACATGTTATTCATGCGTGTTGTCATATTTCAGCATAATTAATTCCGTGTTTTTAAAAATTAAACTGCAATATAGTTTGTGATTCAAAGTATGCCTTATTAGTCGTTTTGAGTTCACTTTTCATCGCAAGTGGATATATTTCTGATCATTTATTTACAAATGAACGTATATTTCGGGGAAAATGCGTTAAAAAATATGTAATAATCCGTTTCCAAGTATAAGTAAATCCCTTTCAAAGCTTTGTACATTTTTAGACTAGCAACCAAATCAATTAACCCTTTCCCTGAGTAATGCGTAAGTTTAAATTTATATGATGAAACGAAACAAGCAGCACAAACGTTAAAAAAGGACCAGGGGCGGTTAGAGAGAGCAAGAACCAATCTCCATTAGCAAATTACAATCCGTCTATCGCTTGATTTAAAGCTCCGGACTTTTTGTTCCTCTTATTAGGTTATATGGCCAACTTTTCCCTACAGCAGATATAAAATGGTGTATGGGCAGCCGCTAACTGGCTACGTAATTTGCTTGTTTTTATCCCCTTTGATTCGCTCTTCGCATTATGATTAAAAACAAATGTTTTTGGGGGATTCACAAACTAAAATCGATCCCCGCCTTTCCGACTAATGTCGATCCCAGTATTGCAGAAGAAGAAATTATCCGAGTTGGCCTTTCTTTTATTCTTTCGCGTTTTAAATAAAAGCGCGTACGGGTAAAGAGAGCGAGTTGTTTGAAGGAGGACCAAAGGGGGCATTTGACAAATTTCGTTTGCATTCCTACCCGAAATTTCCGCGTGACTTGTTTTAGATTCGCTGTCGTGGCTGCGGGTCGATCAGAGATGTATCATTTCAACCCTTACTTCCAAATTCTCCGGATTCTCGAGTACCTACGTAATTAAAAAATTGAAAACAAAATACCCCAGGGTTTCATCTTGGCTATGTATTCCATATTCTGTTTAGATAGCCGAAGGCCTTAGTTTATATAATAAAAACTTTGATAAACACTTCACTTAGGCTTTCTCACCATTCACATAGTATTGTTTCAAGCATAGAAGTTCACAGAAATACTTAACATTTTTTCAATTTACAACTCCGCTTTTAGATGAAATTAGCTATGCAAAGGTAAAAATTAATAAGGGAATTCATAGAATTGTGTACCGGGTTTCACATGTTTTTTTAAATCATTAAGAAAATTGATGGGAAATTATATATTTCCAGATTTTGTTCCCCGGATAAGACGTTAGTCATGTAAGATCTTCGATTCCGGTCCTAGATGTAATACCACGAATAAAACAATTTGTATATTTAATGAATACTCTTATTTAAGCTAGTTTTTCGTAAATGAAGTTTCAATTGTCATTCATGCTACACTGCTGAAATGGGTGTTAACTTAATAATTTCGTTATAAGAGTGTTAAATTTACTAACAAATTGCGTTAATATAATATTATGGCAGAACTGGTTCGTTACAAAAAAAAAATAAAACTAATATTTGTCCCAACTAAGATGGGAATCTGAACCTGAAAGTTGTAAAACGTTGGAGTTATAACTATATCTTAACTTTCTTGTTAAAGAATATGAATGAACGGATAATGATCCAGATTTTAAATCTTTAGCAATCCGTTTCATTCTAATGAATAAAACTCGTTCACTAAAGGAAATTCTTTCGTATTTCTAGCGAAACATATTAAATTACAAATAAAAATTGAAATAATTATAAAATGATTAATATTGTTTAAGTAGGGAATACTGGAATAATGTTTCATAAATATACATACGCACTCATATTCTTAGAAATAAATGTAAGCGCACTTCATAAAAAGTTTTATACAATATATGTAGAGTTACACTTGCTTTAAAAAAGTTTATACATGGAGGAATGTAAACTTGGCCTTGAAGGATTCTCCGCAATCGCGAATTTCAAAATTTGGCGCGAACCTCGGTCTTGTGGTACGTGGACAAGCTTACAAAAGATAACGGCAGCAACTCATGTTCCATAAATATGTTCGAAGAAATTGAAGCACTAAAAGGTTCTCTATTTAATTTAAACTTTACCAACAAGTTCCTTCTTCCATTAGTTTCTTTCATTGGAATGATCCATAAAATTGTTCGTATACCTTCTATTCTTAATAATAATAATATTATAACCTTCAGATTCGACTTTGTCATAAATTTTTGTAATGGTGTTTCCTCATAATACGAATGTAACGAAGTACTTTTATTTAAATTATGTGATTAATATTGATACTTATTTTTAATTATATCTTGTAGCTGTGAAGTTATAATCGGAAGACATTGACATTTAAGTTTTGTTGTCATTCCAATTGTTGACTAATCCATAAACAAAGGACGAGCTAAAAAGCAATCAACAACCGAAGGACGCTTACTCCATTCTGCGACGAAATTCTTATTTTGTCGAAATTTACCCAAAATCTCGGCCGTAAGTTAATTAAAACACTTCGAAGACCTAGTCAAATACTAACATTTTGTTTTATTACAAAAAATACATATATAATTACCAAAAATTTACAAATTTGGGGAGCTGCAGAAAAGCGTGCTTTCAGCTTGGTGGTAAATAAGCAAGTATCAACTTCTATTTCTAAAACTCAACTATTTTTACGGCGTAGGAATATGAAAAAGTGAATGTGAACCGCACAAAATCAGCCAATCAGGGCTAAGCATAAATTGACCAAAATTTAACACATATTCATAAATTACAGTAACTTTCTTACAAATAAACTTTGATCAAAATGGAATTATACATTAAAAAGTAATATGATACCTCACTTGTTATACTTTCGAAAATGCACTTAGAACTTCACAAATATTTATACATTAATCTTCAAATTAATTCATCACCATTAAATCTAATTATTATCAAAAACAACTCATAGTTTCTTTACATACACTGTCACATTACTATAAACATATTTTTCTCAATAGAAAAGTTGAAGTTCAACAAAATTACAAATAAGAAATAACTGGTCGAATTTGATTACAATTTTACACATTTTTGATATTGCAACTCAAGAATGCACAATAAGACTGAAAACTTTCCTCCACACCTTTATATACATGTTTATGATCAAACTAAAACAACCTGATGACGTAGAATCCAAGTTTACACCGCATTGCGATGCCAAACTAACATCGATCTAAATGTGGTTAAACAATCTATTTGTGCACAGTGTAGCAAAATATAGTTTTATTAAATTTAGACATAAGTTAAATTATCTCCATTAGAATCCTATGTAACAGAGTGTGTGTGAGTGTGTGTGTGTGTGTGTGTGAGTGTGTGTGTGTGTGTGTGTGGTGGTAGTTCAGTTGGTAGAGCGCTCGCTTTCTGAGTCAACGTCGATTCTGGCTTGGTTTTGAAACTTAAGCATTACTATGCAGATTTATACAAATCTTGTCTGCAACCCACCACATATAATTTCCCAATCCGATTTGCAACCGTGGGATCTTAATGCTAAAAACTTTTTTTGAAATTTCTTTCGTTCGAATTCGACGTTAAATAGCGGCCTTCGCATTTCCCTACCTTAAGCGCTGGGGAGAAACACGTGGCAGAGAAGAGGCCGAGGCCCAACAGTTGGACAAAAAGACTGTCAATGATGATGATGAAGATGATATATATATATATATATATTGCTATGTATTTATCTTTTTAATTATAATAAATAATTGATCTGCATAATTATAAATATTGAAGAATTTTTGTTGGGCTCCAATTTGAGTTTTCTCAAATTAAATAAACATACATTAATATTCCAGCATCTAAATAGACTCTCAAAACTCAAGGTAATATGTTTCGTGGCTTCACTGATTTAGATAGCTACTTGTAAAGCAATTAAAATACATGATCATATGAAAACAAACTTAATTTTAAACTTATCTTTTTACTGCGTCACTCTGAACATACTGTAGACACCACCTCTTCTAAAATACCGCAACATCTGCATATATCCGCTTGACGGCCTCGTTGTCTAGACTGGAATCAGTTGGTTTTAAATATGACAGCACCAAGTTCTCTTTATCCAAAGGTTTGTGAATTTAAATCATTAAATCACAGAAGCACTGTAATTGTTCACTTGAATGTCTGAATTTATTAAGGTAAGTCCATTAGTTCCGTTTTAATATTTTTAAATTATAATTTCTTTTTATAAGTTATTATTAGTAAATTTCAATATTATTCCCTTATCTTTCCAGAA
>JABXWE010037493.1:0-11213 GCA_014611495.1 Limonius californicus
ATAGAAAGAAAAATTAAGGTATCCTGGGCATATATGAAGATATAATAACATCGAATATCCCACTACATATAAAAACAAAGATAATTATATTGCCTACTACCAACAGCATTTTTCGTTCTTTTTTGGGTATCGTCTAGGTATCGCAACTATACAGGGCGGTGAACTTCCTTAAAAGCTGTTTCCGTTTTGATATCGAAATCCTCATCATCTTATTTCGGATACACCGTATATCGTACTTAATTAGCGCATAAAACATAAATTACGAAAGTAATGTACAATAATAGTTTACATGGTTTTGCTATCCTCGGAATATTTTAATATCACGTCAATTTTGAGTCATAATCTCACAAATAAAACCCAGCAATATTTATTTATTGCAGACTACTGAAGAAGTCCTGAGTGTTTCACCAGTTCTAGTTTGTTTTTTCAAACAAGCTACACGTGCCAAAGACATTTTTCTATTAAAATCAATACAATTTTAAAAAATTGCAAACTGATACTAAATCAACACAGAAAAAAATACAATGTGTTCGAACTCTGAAACATCCTCATACGTTTTTTGGCTTGGTTCTCATCCTTCGGTGTGACAAAAATTTGTTTTATGCCATACATTAAAATTCATTGCAAATATATTTTATATTGATTGTAATTTATTCGAAACTGGTGTTTTAATATTCTATGACCGTTACTTGTTTGTGTGGCGTATTTTAACAGCAGTACAAATTGCATTCTAAAAATATTGAATTGCTTGGTAAGTTCGTTATTCCGTTTAAATAAAAACATATTTAATCATAGCTGCTTTATATCAAGTGATGCATGGCGCTAGCCTGCATTATGTCTATAAGTGGTTATTATGAATGTTACAATTATTCATGGTATTTCTTGGGAAGTGTTTAATCAAACATAACTAAACATCCCGATTTATGTTATGCAAAATTACATTATTTGTCAAATCATTGTGTTATAATCTAACAGTAATAGGAGAACTTTTATAATTAAAATTGACGTCTTTTACATGAAAAACACTTCAAACCATTTGCACTGGGAAAACTATATAACTACGCCGTATTTCCTAATATATATATATATATAATCTTAACCCCATTTACCTTTCGGTGTAGGGTATTTCGGTGTAGGGTCCTAATATAACAGGATAATTTGATATACCGTGAATATCCTGGTTTAATGAAATCTTACAGCAACAGAAATAGAAATACTGGGCATATACGAGTATCATTAACAGCCTTTTGCTTCTACCATTAAAACTCCCCGGGCGCCAAGCGGATTGGAGAATTGTGTATGGTGGGTTACAGCACAAGATTTTTACACCCAGCATGGTAATGCTATCTTTCCTATCTTTATCTCCTGATAATTTCATACAAATCTACTATGGAAACCCGAAAAAAAAGAGGTAAAATCGCAATTATTTAATCTATAGAAATAAATCCCAGGAAGCAAAGAAGAGAAAAATAGAACCAAGAGAAGGCTGTTGAAAGAAAAACTTACAAAAGGCTGAGAAGAGCAGGCTGAAAGATAGTAAGTTCCGCACAAACAAAATTTGTTTGAGTATTTTTGTGTTTTAAAATACTAATATTTTTCGTTTTTCTGTTTTTATACCCGATTCTTGTAAAAAAATATTAATTACGTCTTGTTTTCTACAAAATATTTCCCATCAATTTCACCATAAATTAAAAAAAGTTGTAAACATTTACTAAACATTTTTTACGGCGTGAGAGTAACAGTTTTATAAAACTGACATCACTCCAAAATATTTGTATAATGTCTGTATTTTGATAATGTTACGTAAAGCAGTTAAAAAAATTCCTAAGTTGTTTTTATAAAAGTTGACATCTGTTAGGATGCTGATGTTCCACCAAATGCGATTATGGTACTGTATGTCTACCTTATAAAAGTTTGAGATATTTCGACCATTAAAACATCACCGTCCGTTCTAGCACTGTTAAACCAGCCTGTATATTTACAACCTTAATTTTTATAGAAATCTGCAGCCGCAGAACATGAATATAATTACACGCTTGTATTTTGAACTATGCATGGGTGTGACAAGTACCCACTCCATATTGCAGACATTGAAATTAGTTGTCAATTCTAATTAAACAACGTACAAATAATTACAAAGGTACTTCATCTCCTCAAGCAGAGCGTGCCATGCTGTAATATTAAAGTGGGATGACAACGATACTCCAGGTTGCAATTTATAACGATTTCTTCGAAAACCGCTTCTCTTTATGGAAGGCTAGATGATATAATTTGATTATTAGCTGTCGTTATTACATATTTTCTCTATACGTTTGCCATAAAAAAGGGAAGAATCATACATTCGCTACTTGTTTGAGTCAATTAAGTAGAGATCTAATTAGTAGAAAATAACTTGGTCTAAATCAACCTTAAATGGTAATTGTTTATATTTTAGTAGTAATAGAAAACTAGCATTTTCCAAATATGTCATAATTGAGACCACTCCATAGCTTGAACTTGAAAAACATGGTTCTCTTTATGCATTTTTATATGTTAAATTGAACTTCATCAAGGCATCGTGTAAAGCAAGTCAAGTACTAATAAAATTATGATTGATTTTGACTGCACCGGTAATATGAATCATCAATTGTCATGGGGTTCCCCGCTGCGATTTGTGATTTATGTTGACGTCCCACGGAGCCTACTGAATAACAGAGTGTGTTCAGCTTGTGACAAGTGCAACAAAAATTAACTGGGCTGTCTTTTGATTTTAAGTAACAGTAACTGAAGAACCGGAACTATTTTGTAGAAGTGAGAGACAAAAAAGTAATTGCTTATATTGTTGAGAATTATTGATGATTTTTTAAGCAGCCAAAATAAATTTATGCGTGTATCCTCAAAGGCTGGCAGGTAATAACATAAAAACTCATCCACTCAATAATCTCTCACATAAGACTATTCAATACAGCCGTTCACAAACTTCAATGGCACGTTTACGGTTATATTTAATGATTAATTGCTCGTCTTTTGCCGATTTTGGCAGAACCATTAATTAGGATCCCAAGCATTTTAATTTTTATTTTCCCGCAATTTACTAAAGATTAATTTGGGTAATACTGCAGAAAAAAAAAACAGGATATTGTTCTGAGGTTCTGCTAAAATGTGATTAAATAGGTTTTAGTATGGCTGCACCAAAGGCGCAAGAATACCAAGCTAAGATGTAGGAGAAGAACTGCAAATTTATAATTTTAAAGAAAATGAAAAGACATTGACCCACTGGAAAAACAAAAAATACCGACGGGTACGTTACAATATGGTGTAAAAGTTATAGTTCAGCAGTGGAATAGATGGTCATAATGTTTGCAACCTAAAATGAAAAGAACGAGCTGAAGAGGGAATACATAGGGCGATCGATGGGAAATAGGGAATGGATTAAATAGAGGAAGGTATAAGTATTGCTGACCAAGGGTGTATATAACTACCAGGGAGCAGTTGGAGCACTCTGCTCCAGGCACCGGCGAATAGAGGGCGCAAAATTTTCCAGGCGACCAGTTTTTCTGTCTTGTATTTGCGGCCACGTTTGTCGTTTCCTAGAATATGGTGCCATACTTTATAACAATTCTTCCTCTTATTTTATGTGAATTCACCAAACACGGAAAATCCCGATTCGTTTATTATTTTGTTGTTTGGCGTATAAAATGACTTATTCATTTTATCCAACACACGCCTATAAAAGCAATATAACTATGGTGATTTCGAACAAGTAATGTGGTTTATAACCCACTAGTTGATTATAATTCTAACTCACTAGTGAGTTACAAGTCTAACTCACTATTATTTATTGAAGGCAATGGTTGCTAAGCTTTTTTGTTTGTTGCTAATGTAAATTTATTTACTTTTTTAAGTGTCAAAATAATTTAATTAAACTGTCAAATTTTCAAATCCTTATTTTGCGAATAGAATTTGTGTGTTGGATAAAATACTATATTACACACGTGTCTTACTTGCATATAAGTCACTCAAGAAATTATTCCGCTCGGCTATCGCCTCGTGGCCTAATATTTTCTTGCGTGACTTATATGCCAAGTAAGACACTTGTATCATAAATAACTATAAATTATCTCTCCTGGGTAAACAAAGGGCGGATGCTATCAAAACTCACTGGCGACGGCAGGCAGGTGACAGGTGACAGATAACAAAAGACAGATTTTGTCATCTGTCAATAAATATTGGGCAGTTGCATTCATCGGGGGTGGTCCAGCCCCCTACGTCTGGATTGGGATTCGAATAGGACACGGAAGCTCATCTGCGAACTAGCTGATGTGTCCGTAGCCACTTGTAATCATAGAGTAATTATTATAATTATGTATATCTTCTGGTGCACTAATCCTCCAGAGATAACACTGCAACTGGACTATGTCCAGCCAGATAACTCTGTTATTCACAAGAGTCGCCCCTAAGCCTCACATACGAAGGGGAGAGTATAATTAGCGGCTTTCCGGAGCGTAAAAGTCAGCCGATGGCAACCTGGCATTGATGCAACATTCACAATAATAATTTCACGTAGGCGCCTTCACGAGACCACCTCTGCGAGCTGACTATTACCCGAATTATTGTTAAGTAAATATTGTTTAAATACATCATACATATTATCTACTTACATAGCTAATTGTATTCACCACGCTACTGGTTCCAACAACTACTTACATATATACACCAATCTTGTATAATATCACATAAACTAACCTTGTACAATAACAACAGTAGGAACCAGTGCTTGTAAACTACATACAATAACAAGTAAATAATAAGCACCCATTTGGGTAAATACATATTTTTTCTAAGCCTCGTTTAAAACCTTCCTCCCCCCAATTCTAATTAATAGTCACTGTTAATTATAGTTACATTGATATAGGCAGACATCCGTTAACAAAACTTTAAGCTAGTTATTTAATTAAAAATAATCGACAGTTCCCACATTATATATTATGAAATATATTTCCATTAATTCTATTACACACCACTATTGACAGTCGAACATTAACATTTCAACTTTATTAAATTAATCTATTAAAATTAAACATAGTCCATTATAATTTAGACAAGTAAAACGTTGGCTATGATAAAAAGAATTTTTCGGGTGTTGTGTTACATGCTATGGAGTGTTACGGGGGGGATTGCGGAAGGGGCGCCCGTCATTGAATTGCTCCAGGACGTTCAATATGAAGTTACGCTGCTGTTACTGGGAATAAATGAAATCTATTTTTGATCTTTGAAAATGAATTCCATTACACATACATGTCTTTGAAAAAATATAACTTCATCAGAACATCTTATGAATAGTGGTGATCCAAATATAGCTAAAATGAGAAAGTTTCACAACTTCTTAAGCCATATAAGATATTGATTATCTGTAAGCGACTCTATTTGACTTAGTTTTGGAGATATGACATAAACTTGTTTTAAATGGCAACCATAGTAAAATTTTACTCCAATAAAGAAAGGCCAGGAAGAGAAGACCACGCCTTGATTACATAAAACAAGCGATAGAATAAGCTAGTACTGACATACGAGATGGAAGGAATGTCGAGTGACAGAAATTAAATTAAATTTAATCTTTACTTTTACACTATCCAATTCGTTTCCACCTAATATTGTTTATTAAGTAAAATTCATTTTATCTTTTGCTTTAATTGTTATCAGTAGGGTTACTGATAGTAAGAGCTGGTATAAAAAAAAAACAAAATCGCTTTAAAAATCAGCTCATAATCCTAAAAAAAATCATAACTAAAACTTAAAAATTACAAAATATTCTTTCCGGCCAGGAAACCGGGTTTATCGTGTAAGCTCGTGGTGCTTGAAACATCAAGTCGTTTGGACACTCAATCAGTAATATCATTTTTACTTATATTAGGCCACCCACGAATTAGGCTTTTTAATTATTTTATAAATTGATTTAAATTAAATAAAATACCTTCATAATAAACGCAATCGACAGTTACCACAATCTAATAAGTAATTGTAAAAAGGCACAGAGGCGGCTGTGGGCTAGAGGTTAGCGCGTTAGACTTCTACGCTGAAGGTCCTGGGATCAATTCCCGGACCAGAACATCGGATCTTTAACGGCCGTTCTCCCTCGCAAGGCAATGGCAAACCAGCGAGGTATTCTGCCTAGTAAATCTTCTCTGGAGTAGAAGTGTTTACACTTCCCGTGGTTCGGAGCCCACGTTAAACTGTAGGTCCCCTATGACAGAGAAGATCGCTACGTATCGTAAGAGATAAAGCACTCTAAGAAGAAGAAAAAAGGCACATTTTATCGTATCTGGGAAGACAGCATCAGCGAAACTCTGTTTGCCGGTATATGATTTCGAGGTAGACGTATTTTATTTTACGAGGGGGTATTGATAAGTACTTAGCCTCCTACCATATAAAATATCGCAATATTTCAAAACAAAATTTTATTTATTCAACATAATCTCCTTTAAGACTGCATTTAGCAGAACGTTCATTAAGTAACTCAAAGCCATTAAAAAAAATGTTTGTCTTGGTCTGCAAACCCCTGCTCAACGACACATATTGCTTCGTCATTTGTCGAAAATCTTTTACCTTTCAAATGTTTTTTGAGTTTCGGGAACAAATAATAGTCTGACGCTGCTAAATCCGGAGAATAGGGCGGGTGGTCAACCAATTCAATACCAATTTCATCAATTTTTTGCAGTGCAATCGACGACTTATGAGCAGGGGCGTTGTCTTGCAAAAAGAGCACACCTTTGGCAAGTTTTCCGCGGCATTTTCCCCACAGTTTTCTTACGTAATTTAGTTAGCAACTGGGTATAATATGCTCCCGTGATAGTTCTACCCCGTTCCAAATAATCTATCAGAATTATCCCATCTATCTCCCAGAAAGCTGCAGCAAGAATCTTGTCAGCCGATTTTTGAACACGGAATGTTTTGGGTCGTGGAGAACCAACATGCTTCCACTGTTTGGATTGCTCTTTAGTCTGTGGGTCATACGATGGATCCACGTTACGTCCATAGTAAGAAGTCGATCCAAAAAGTTTGAGGAATCTTCTGGAAAACGGCGGCAGATTTTCTTTGACGTCAATCGAACGCGCTTCTGATCAATGTTCAAGCATCTTGGAATCCATTTGGCCGAAAGCTTTCTCATACCCCAGTCGTGATGAATGATGCGACACACACGTTCATAGGAAATTTGCAAAGCTTCTGCAATATTCTTAATCCCAATACGTCGATTTTCTAAAATCATATCATGGACAGAATCAATGTTTTCCGGAGTGGCCACAGAAATTGGTCTTCCAGGGCGGTGCTCATCTTTCACGTCTGATCTTCCACTTTTATATTCCGCAATCCAGTTTTTAATAGTGGCGTATGAAGGACACTGATTACCTAAAGTTTCTATCATATAAGCAAAAATTCCTTTGCCCGATAACCCTGTCAAAAATAAATACTTAATAATTGACCGAAACTCGATTTTTTCAAATTCTATCTTTTCTTAGACATGCTATTTTCAAAAATTCATAGTTGGATCACCGTCCAAGTTATGGATGTCAAACTTTGACAACTTATTTATAGAAAATTATAGTTGTAACCATAGCAACCATATTCACTTTTCTTTACTAGAAACTTTCCAGGCTAACTAGATATCAATACCCCCTCGTATCACGTTAATATGGTAGTAATTTGAACTCGCAGACAAAATAAAAACATTTTATTAAATACTTTAGAAGAACCGATAAAACAAACGATTGTAAAAAATGGAGCATTACAGAAAACAACGTTCTAAGTAATGCACACCACTTAAAATCTTGTATTTTTGATAAAATAATTTTTATGTGCAATTTCTAAAAATTGTTTTACCTCATCGGAACACTGAAAAAATATGTTTGCGTCTATGGATATGGGGCTCTACCTATTACCAAGGACTATATCTAGTCCTTGCTATTACAATCAGTCCAAAAATAGATTTTCTAATATTTCAAATAAGCCAGATATCAAGCTGATTCGTCTTAGCAGACTCATCCGGTATGTGAGCGAATTTTATAATTATAATAAACTCAGTTCTTTTTTAACATTTAATTCTATTAGGAAATCATATTTAATCTACAGATTCTTAATAGTATCTTATTTTCAATATTTTAGAGTGATTGCCTTTAACAAAAGTTGTTATTATCAACTTCGTTCTTGTTCACAAGAACCAACTACTATCATGCAGCTCTTTACTTTTATAACAGAATGAAAGCATCTACGTATAAAATCGATAAAGTTCTACTCTTTATTCGCTGTTATTCTGCTGATCAGTGCTAGTTTTTGTAAAACTATTTTTAAAAGTTAATTCATTTTCCTATCCGTTCTCATTAAAACGTAAAACAGATGTACAAGTACAACTAAAAACAGTTCCTTATACCGCGAGAGATATCCTTCTTATAACCTTTTTCAATTAGATATTATATTAGTTATATTCCCGCTTCCAAATAAAAAACCTACCAGGATGTGTGCCCCGTTTGTGCCATCATTAACGGTTGTTCTGCTTGAAAGAATTACAGAAAGTATCCAAACTATTGACTATTTTACCTAGAATCTCTAATTTCTGGTACAGATAGTTCCGTTTCTTAATACAGATAATATTTCCTGAGTAACCTTGCCTGTCCCCGTTACAGATTTCGGAGATAGGAAAGAGTATCCGCTTATTAATTTTAAATCGTATAACTGAATATTCAAAGGCATCTAAGATTAAGAAATAGGCTTTTTTTATTGCATTCCCAAAGTTTTAATTTGAGTAACAGTAACTTTTCGAGATGTGTTGCTCTTCTTCGTTCAAGTTCAAAGCCGTCGGCCTACATTTTAAGATTCTAAGGTTGTTTAGTTTTATTAATAATTAATTGGTTGTTTCTGTGCTTCTTATGGCCATCTCTTTTAGTCTGTCAGGTCGGTTTTAATAAAATGGATTGGGTAATTTAAAAAAGTACATGTTTTATAGCCACTAGCTGAACTGATGTTTATGTTCAGTGTTGTTATTATTATAGCACCATGTTCTGCTTGATGGCTTTCATTTGTACTATTCTGTTTAGCTGTAGGGCCAGTTATTTAACTTCAATACAATTTTTTAAATGCAGATTGAAAAGGAGGAAGTGTAAAGGTGAACATTAAACGAAAGGAAAAATTCAAGCTGGCATACTTTCGAATCACACAAATTATCGTCATTATGTTATTCAGTGCTCTAATAAAAATTCTACATTTGTTAGGTTTATTTTACAATTTAAACCATTTCTAATACAAAACTCGAAATCTCGAATTCAAACCTGGAATCTAGCTTCGAAGTTTTAGATTTCGACTTTGAAGCCTTAATTTCAAACATGTACAACTAAAAATATCGACAACAAATTTAATTGTAATGTTCGTATTGCATTTCCTTAAAACCCAGATCTAACCTTAAAATTACATTTAAAATATTGATTTGCGAGGGCAGTTCTCAACTTAGCCAAGTTCTAAATCTCAATTTCAGAATTTGTAATTTATACTTGAAATCTCAAGTTTAAATGTTGAGATCTTACTAATCTCCCGGCTTCAGGATAATGTCAGCTGCAAATAAATTTCGATCAACCCTAAAACTCGAGTCTAGACGGGAATTTCAAATTCTCGCCTTCGTGATTTCATGAACCTTCTAATTAGAGATATTATTACAAAGCTTCAATATTTAAATTTTTCTCTTTGAAGTTTCTACTTTAGATAGGCGATCTCAAACACAAATTTCTGTTTAACTGTCTGAACCTAAATTTCAAAATCGTCATTCAATCGCCTTTAAACTAAAGAGATTTTTAGAAGTCGAGATTTATATTAGGTTTTTAAATATACAGTTTTGGACTTATACTGGCAATATCGACTATACATTCCAGATTTCGACTGCAACTATTCGAAATACAAAGTTCGACTGAATTAATTCGCCTTTATACCCGATATCTCAATTTTCAATGTTAAGGTCTAAAATACTGTCTAAAACAGATGTTTCGACTTCGTCCGACTATTGTTTTGTCCCTAAAACTGAAATTCAATCATCATATTAGAAAAATCGGCTGTAAGATTTTAATTTCGATTTGAGTACTTTCAATGTCGACCACAAAGTAGTCGTTCCAATTGTGATAGATGAACTGTAAACTTTTGATTTCCATTGTAAATTTGAAATTTCGATTTCTATGTTCGTGAATTCATTTGCTTTTATCCTTGAGATATCAATTTCAATATTAAGGTCTAAAATACTGACTTTAAAGCAGAAGTTTCAACTTTATACGAGTAATATTGACGATAAACCCCGGCATAGATTTATAAATTCGTGAGTTAATTTATCCTGAAACTCGATATCAGTAATTTAAAGGTGGAAATGTGTTTTTTTTTTGTCTCTATAACTGAAATGTAAACATCATATTCGAAAAATCGACTGCTAAATTTAAATTAGGATTTCAGTAGTTTCAAATTCAGACTTTAAACTTAAATTCGACACTTCAACGTCAAATTGCTACGATCGATTAATACATTTGAGTTAGAGATCTTACAATCAGTTGTCGAAATCTTAAATCATTAAAATTGAAGTATCGACTTTAAGCTCGTCATATCGACCACAAAATAGTCGTTCCAATTTTGATAGATGGACTGTAAACTTTTGATTTCCATTTTAAATTTGAAATTTCGATTTCCATTTTCGTGAATTCATTCGATTTTGAGATCTCAATTTTCAATGTCGAGTTCTAAAATACTGTCTCTAAAACAGAAGTTTCAACTTTATACGAGTACGACTAATATTGACGATAAATCAGCGACATGGATTTATAAATTCGTGAATTCATTCATCCTTAAACTCGATATCAGTAATTTAAATGTGGAAATGTGTTTTTGTCTCTGAGACTGAAATTTAAACATCATATTGGAAAAATCGGCTGCAAAAATTTAATTTCGATTACAGTAGTTTCAAATTCAGACTTTCAATTTAAAATCGACACTTCAAGTTCAAACCGCTAGAGATCTTAGAAGCAGTAATAGAAACCTTAAATCTTTAAAGCGGTCTCGATTTCAAACTCATCATGTCGACTACAAAATAGTCATTTTAATTTTGATAGATGGACTGTAATCTTCTGGTTCCCATTTTAAATTGGAAAGTTCGATTTCCATGTTTGTGAATTCATTCGCCTTTACAACCAAAACATTATTTTCAACGTCGAAGT
>JABXWE010037496.1:0-28542 GCA_014611495.1 Limonius californicus
ATTTCAGAGAGTTTAGAATGATGATCTTGTAGCGAATGAGCATAAATAACAATGTCATCAAGGTATACAAAGCATTTGGTACCTTGTATTCCGGTTAAAACGTTATTCATCAAACGTTGGAAAGTTGCTGGTGCATTTTTTAATCCGAATGGCATCCTAGTGTATTCAAAATGACCAGTAGGGGTAGAGAAAGCAGTTTTAGAGATATCTTCGGGAGCTAAAGGTATTTGATGAAATCCACTGGCAAGGTCTAAGGTAGTAAAATAAGATGCATGTCCTATTTGTGAAAGAATGTCTTCTATATTTGGAAGCGGAAAAGCATCTCCAATTGTAATGTCGTTGAGTTTGCGATAATCGATTACAATTCTCCATTTCTTTTTACCACTAGCATCGACCTTTTTTGGCACAACCCAAAGCGGAGAAGACCAAGGAGAATTAGAAGGACGAATAATATTGTTTTCTAACATTTTATTTATTTGAACATTGACTTCTTGTTTATGAACTTCAGGGTAACGATAACTTTTAGAATTTATAGGAGAATTAGAAGTAGTAATAATTTTATGATTAGTAGCATTCGTTTGAGATAAAGAATCTCCAGGAAGGTAGAAAACATCATGAAAATTGGAACATAAAGTCAACAAAGATTCTTTTTCTTCGACATTTAGATGATTTGTGCGGATATTTTGTTTTAAAAGTTCAATTCGCTTGGAGAAATTAGAAGATTCGTTGTAATAAAAGGAATTATAACAATCTGGTAATAAATTAGTAGATTTAGAAAAATTAGAATAAAGAATTTGGGAATTTACTTCAATGGGTAATAATCGTACTGAAGTAACAGTGTATGTGTAATCACGTTGCGTCGTATTTGCTATAGAAGCTAAACACAAATTATTAGAAAGAACTTTAGTGATCGCACGAGAAAGAAACACTCCAGGGATCGAGTTTACCTGAGGTAGTAATCCTTCTTTAATTTCAGGATTTAAGACGTGCATTGGTACAATTACTTCTGTACGTGCACATATTTTATAAGAGTTAGTTATGTGAGAATTTAAGGGTATGGAAATATTGTGTAAATGTAGTGTTTTCATTTTAAAGATAGTAGCTTCGTGAGCTGATAAGAAGTCACTGCCGATAATACCATCATAAGGAATGTTAGTGTTATCGTTAATTAAATAAAATTTCGTAGAAATGGTAATGTATTGGATTTGAAGAGGAAGAATAATTGAACCTAATGTCGTAATTGTATTTAGAGAAATACCTTTCAAAGTCACTTGCTCATTAAAATTAATATTCGAACGCGAATTTAGTTTAGAGAGCTTTAATATGGAAATGGTAGCTCCTGTGTCGAGTAAAAATGTGAATTGCTTGTTTTTATTGAAATTGTCAATAGTTTTCAAAGAAATAGTAAGATTTTTGTTGGAACTAGAAATTGTGAATACATTTGATAAATTTAAGCCATGATCAACGTTACGTCCTCCTCTGCACTGGCTTCTGCAGGGAGCTTTGTCGAGTTTAAAGAATTTATCTGTGGAATTTGGTTTCTACGAGATTCGTTAAACTTGCGTTTCCTACACTCACTGATGTGGTGACCTTTGAACTTGCAGTAAGCACATATCTTGACGTTATAATTAGGAAATGAGTTCGGATTTGGGGAATTCACTTGTAATTGTTGTTGTTGTGGTTTAGAATTAACAAACTGGGAATTCAAAGGTTGCACTTGCATAACTTTACCAAATTTGTTTTTCACATAACATTTGTCTGTGTCATGCGTATTTGTTTTACAAAAGCTACAATAAAGTTTCTCGAATAAATTAGATTTAAGTGGTTGTTTTCCATGGGCATTTGGATTTGAATTCATCATTCTAAGTGATGATTCCTCAGATACAGCAATAGTGATTGCTTCATTAAGGGTGGAAAATTTAGTACCACGAAGTCTGTCTGAAATTTTTGGTTGCGTAAAATGAGTAAATCTCGAAATGGCAATTTCGTTCATTAGATGTAGTTGTCCGTCGAGTAAGTTGTCCGGGGAATCTTGGGTAATAGAGGAAGTCAATCGTTTTAATAAATTTTCTGTTCTTTGAATAAATAACGAAAGAGCTTCATTAGATTTTTGTTGTAAACTTGTCAGTTCACACAATAATTGAGTTCGATGTTTTTTGTCTTGATAGTGAACTATAAGGAAATCGCGTAAATCTTTCCAGTTCGAAAATTTACGATTAGTGACTAGGGCTCCAGCTTTGTCAGAAATTTGATTTAAAACATATTTTAGTAAAACTTGTCTCTGATCGGGAGAAGCAATTGAAAATGCGGAACTTACTTTAGTATTGAACGACGGTAAATCTTCTCGATTACCATCGAACGTGGGGATAAATTTAAATAATTCAGACATTGATAATGTAATTAGAGCAGAACCACTTGGCATTGTTTCTTGGGAATTATGTATGTCGGAATTGGTATTGGTACTTGGATCAGGCATGTCGAATTACTTAGAAAACAGCGATAATATTGAAAAATGAATACTCACAGTAGCACAATTTTCATGGTGTTGCAACGCCTCGGATGGACTTTCTCGTTCACGGTTGTGGAAGGAAAGTAGTCGAACAGGTTGAAATTGGGATGATCCAACGTTTTGCAGTTGTAAAATCTTCACCTATTGCTTCAGAGTTGTCGAATTTTTCTCCACTTCAGCTTTGACGTAAAAAGACTCGGTTGATCCAATGTTTTTCGATTGTCGATCGCTGCCGAATTCTTCCGTCTTGAATATCGCACTTCTGACACCAATAAATTTCTCTCTTGTTATGGATTAAAAGCACAACAAGGGAAAAATAAAATACTTGTAGAATTTCGTAGTTTATAATTATAATTAAAATAGAATAATAAAATAGTAGCAGTAGCAGTACAACGTTGTTGAAAATGTGGTAGGAACAAATCTCTCTCCAATGCAATAAATTTGACAGGCTATTTATACTAATTCATCAGTGCACATTGAACAGTCTTGTGATCTATGATTGTTTATCTTCAGTTATCTTCAGTTAGTTCGGAAACTTTAGTTTCTGATAAAATGTCTAATGATTAATGTATTATTAGAAGTAACAACAATGGAATAATTTGTGGGTATATAATATGTAACAGTTGTAACCATTCTTATTATTTATGTATATATATGATGTATATATATATACAATGTATACATATACACGCATTATATATATATATATATATATATAAGGATACAAATAATAAAACGATAGTCGTTTTAGTACATACAAATTAATAATTTTATACACTTCAATGCATACCATTTCAAATAAGTTCTGTTAAATAATTTGACTACCAATAAATGTCATTATCTAAATTAAATTTTTTATACAAAAATTTATTCAACACAAGAATTTCTTAAAAATTTCGCGACCTCCAATGATGTTTACGCGACCCCCTAAGAGGGCACAACCCACGGGTTGCGCATCACTCGTCTATTCTACATCAAACCCTAAGCAGACCCTGCCAAATGTATGGTAGGGCGTTTTGTGTCTTTATTGCTTAAGGGCGTAATTTAAATATTAGCCCGGGGTGCTGGAATTTCTTGGGGCAGCCCTGTCGGTAGTGAGTATAGTCGTTGGTTAACGAGCAAATTCGTCTACTAGATACTGACATCCATGTATTACTATTCTGATTAAAAACGATTCTTTCGCTTTGAGAATATGCTGGACTAAATTATAGTATCAAATAATGCAAAAATGATAACAACAGCAAGATTGGATTTGATTGATTGTTTTATAATTAAATATGCACTTACTTACAAAACAGTTATATAAATACCCATATAAAAATTCAGAATTCTAATTTAAAGAGGTCGTTTAAATGGTTTAAAAGATTTAAAGGTAAATAAAATAATTTAGGTAACTAATCCAAATATTTATTACTTATTAGAAGTAGAACCTTGCTAACATTTCAGATAATTTTGAAACATTAATAAACTATGAAGAAGAAGGAAATTTGGAAATTTTGTACCTAGGGAATTTACATTGGCAAAATATTTTTGTATTTTAGTACAAATGCAGGTGCAATTTTATTTTTACAGTAATTGTTTTTTCTACCTTCATGTATTGTATGGCATCTAAATTGGCAAATATTATTCCATAAAACTATAAATGTATTAACAAAAAGACGATTAAATTAAGTACTTTGTTTTTAATAAACTTGGAAATCCGCGTTCTGGTTGCGCTTTGTTGATTTCGAGCTCGGTTGCTACACGGAACGGTCAAGAAGTATATATAGCCGCAGTGGAAATAAACGTCAACAGTCGTATTACAAGAAGCACCCGCAGAAAGTTGTCCGACAAGACCTGAAGATGGCAAATGTGACTTTGCCGAAACGTCGTCAAGACAACCACGCCGGTCCGTCCCAGGACCAAGAAGTTGCTACGCGGAAGAATTCCTGGAAGCCAATCATAGGATATACAGGGTGTATCAGAAATAGCTACAAATATTCAATCCGATGGTAGATTACAATATATACAAACTAGAAAAAACATTTCTTTGGCAATGGGACCCTTAAGATATGAGAAAGTAATAATTGAAAATTTGACCCAAAATTGTTTGACTACCGCAAGATAATAACAAAAATTTGGGTTCAAAGACATGTTATGCAAAGGAGAGTAAGATAGAAGTGCAAAAAAATTTCTTATCACCTGCCACAAACCAATAATATTAGTTAGGTCAGTAATTTTTATTCAGTCTGTTGTTGTTATCACATGCCAGACAAGTTTTTACGTGTTTGCCACTTTGGATTTAATTTACAATTAGGTAATAACCTTCTACAGCTTAAATGCATTTTCTATGTATCATCAGCAGTTCTCAAACAAAATTTTATTTTATTTTTAATTCAAAAAATAAACTTAATGATTTTTGAAAAATGAATAGTACCATTGAATTCTACTTGAGCCAATCTATTACTGGTTTAAATATTTGTACCTATTTCTGATACACCCTGTATATATATATATATATATATATATATATGTATAAATATTTAATATAAGTTTGTTTAAAAGTTTATAGTAAATTTTGATCACAACGGCGGGAAACGGCATTAGAGATTTGCCTGAGGGCGGCACATACCCTCGCGACGGCACTGTGTAAACCGAAAATATTTACAGTACGTCTGAAAAGGCTTGTAAGACATATGTTCTACAGATTTCCAAAAGGAATTCGAAAGTTCAGATTCGGTATTTATGATCATCTTTGATTGAAAAGAGGTCAAAGTGTCGCAGCATCGCCTTCGGGATCTGTTTAATTTGCTATTGTAGAACTGTAAACACCTACTGATATTTTCCACAATTTAAGCCCTTAGGCAATAACATTAATATAATTGCGTACATGTATACGGTATCAGTTGTTCAGTGGTCGGTGTGTAAGTAAATCCATTGTGACAGATCCTACTAAAACATTCAGTCGGCTTAATTATAGAATGATATTGGTTGCGTGATTGTTTATAAACGTTTTCTGTAATTGTCGCTACTTTCGCTTATTAGTCTCGAATTGCTGGACAAAAGGTAGGTTTTGTCTAATAAGCAGCCTCTAAAAATTAGAATTAATAATAGCGTCTGCATGCAAGGGAGCAATCTAACATGTAAATGTTTCCTAAGAATTGAACCACACTAAATTAAACACGCAGGAAAACTGAGAATACAACAGAACCAAGCCCGAATTATGATAATTTGTGAACGTATTAAGAACATAAGATTATAGGGTGTTTTTTGTTGATACCGATCGTGAAATACCTTGAACTGGAGTAATTATTTACACATTAGCAGTGTTGGTAATTATAGCCAGGACCTTACCACTGTTATTAGACTTAAGTCCTTTAAATTAATAGGTGTAATGGTGCAATCACTTTCAAAATAACATTCATGCTGCAGAATTAGCTAAAGGAAATACGCCTTTTCAACTGTCGATAATCGGCTGACCCCTCGCACTAAAACGCTCAGTAGGAGCTGTGATATTCAGCCTTTATATTCGTCGCCAAGCTCATTAATAAACTAAGCTTTTACAGCTGTCACATTCGCGTTTCAAACGTTCTGAAAGCGATACCATCACAATATTATTATTTATCGAGTTGATTTCCTACAAAAGAAAAACCTTCACCGTGACAGAAATCTATTAAAGTTGTTAAATATAACATCGTAGCTAATTTCTACCATTAATGGCACAATTTGTAAAGAAGAGAATGTTTTACCAGAACATGTTAAAAAAGTTAATACCATAAATTTAATTAGAATTATAATTATTAGAATTATAAGATGTGAAGCTCTTGCAATAAATTTAATTAAAACAAGAATAATTAAAAAAATTTAAATTGTAGAAGAACTATTTAATTATATTTAGAGAAAAATTCGCAATTGCAATAAATAAAATGAAACGAAAAATATTTTTAAAATAGTCATAAATACCATTTATTTTTTGCCTGGGATAATTTGTAATTGTAATAAATAAAAACAAACGAAAATATTTTGTAAATAATCGTAAATACTAATTATTTTTTGTCAGAGCAAAATTTGTAATTGTCATAAATAAAATGAAACTAAAAATATTTTAAAATATTCATAAATGCCATGTATTTTTTGCCAGAAAAAACTTTGTAATTGTAAATAATAATAAACGAAAATATTTTTTAAATAATCATAAGTACCACTTATTTTTTGCCAGAGCAAAATTTGTAATTGTCATAAATGAAATAACACGAAAAATATTTTTAAATTAGTCATAAATGCCATTTATTTTTTCCCAGAGCAAAGTGTGTAATTGTCATAAATAAAATGAAACGAAAAATATTTTTAAAATAGTCATAAATGCCATGTATTTTCTGCCAGAGAAAACTTTCTAATTGTAAATAATAACAAACGAAAATATTTTTTAAATAATCATCAATACCATTTATTTTTTGCCAGAGCAAAATTTGTAATTGTCATAAATGAAATAACAAGAAAAATATTTGTAAATTAGTCATAAATGCCATTTTTTTTCCCCAGAGCAAAGTGTGTAATTGTCATAAATGAAATAAAACGAAAAATATTTTTTATATAATCATAAATACCATTTATTTTTTGCCAGAGCAAAATTTGTAATTGTCATAAATAAAACGAAACGAAATATGTTTTAAACTTAATTATAAAACTATATATTTTTTGCCAAAGAAAAGTTTGTAATTAACATGAATAAAATGGAACTAAAATATGCTTAAAATCGTAAATACTATTTATTTTTTGCCAGAGAAAAATTTGGGAGTGTCATAAATATAATGAAACGAAAAGTATTTTTTAAATAATCATAAATATCATTTGATTTTTCGCCAGAGAAAAATTTGAAATTGTAATAAATAAACTCAAACGGAAATATGTTTCAAATGATCGTAAATACCATTTGTTTGTGCCACAGAAAAATTTGTAATTGTCATAAACAAAATGAAATGAGAAATATTATTAATATAATGATATATAATATTTCTGTTTTGCCAAAGAAAATTTTGAAACTGTTATAAATAAAATACACCCAAAACTTTCTCAAAATAATTATAAAACCATTCTTTTGCCACCGAAAAATGTGTGTCATAAATAAAATGAAACGAAAAGTAGTTTTAAAATAATCATCTACCATTTATTTCGTTGGCAAGGAAAAATTTGTGGGTGTTATGAATAAAATGAAACGAAAAATATTTTAAAAATGATCATAGATTACCATTTACTTTTGACAGAGAAAAATTTGAAACTGTAATGAATAAAGTGAAACGAGAAATATGTTCAAAATGATCATAAACATCATTTGCTTGTGCCAGAGAAAAATGTGTAATTGTCATAAATAAAATGAAACGAGAAATATCATTTATGTTTTGCCAAAGAAAAATTTGAAATTGTTAAAAATAAAATACACAGAGAACTTTTTCAAACTAATCATAAAACTATTTTTCTCCCAGCAAAAAATTTGTGTCATAAATAAAATGAAACGAAAAGTGGTTTTAAAATAATCATAACTACCATTTATTTTTTTTTGGCAATGAAAAATATGTGGGTGTTATAGATAAAATGAAACAAAAAGTATTTTATAAATGATCCTAAATATTAAATGATTATTTGGCAGAGAAAAATGTGTGGGTGTCATAAATAAAATGAAACGAAAAGTATTTTAAAAATGATCATAAATACCATTTGATTTTTTGTTAGAAAAAAAATTTGTGTGTGTCATATATAAAATGAAACAAGAAAATAATTTAAAATTAATGATAAAAACCATTTATTTTTCCAGTAAAAAATTTGTCATTGTAATAAATAAAATGAAATAGAAAATATTTTTAAAAGTAATTATAAATACCGTTTTTTAATCATATATGCTGAACAAACGATTACCCACAATTAATTTATTATTAATTCATTAAACATTATTAATAGTCTGAAGGACCTGATAGTGGATGGTATTTAGCATTTAGTTGTAGGAGTAACAGAATGCTCGCTTCACTACATTCATTCCAACACATTCATTCTTAGAACAGGCTATTTTAAATACTATGCAGGCAGAATTTGAAGATAAAGACCGTTTAATAATTTTGTTTGACCACTTATAAATGTATGGGCAATACAACAGCATAGTTAAATATATGAGGTACAACTTACTGTATTGCTAAGAAATCAAAATTTATTTAAGAAACCATATACAGGGTTTCTAGGGAATTTGAACCATAAGCATAATGCAGTAGAAAATATACTTTTCCAGTATTATATACACGTGCTATTTTGATTACGAGTATATTATTTTTGTTAATTATTATTAGTTATAAATAGTAACAACAAATTAAGCAGAAATCGAAACACATATTCATAAATACCAGAATAACAATCCAATTTCTAAAGATTTTTTTATTCCAATAGATTAAGTGAATTTTCTGATTTTCATTCTGGTAAGATAAACTGTAAATAATTCTTGTTTTTTTCTTCTTTATTTTGCACTCCTATTTCTACCATCAAATAACATGATTCATACAGTTTATTACAAATGTAATATCTACTTCAGTTAATGAAATACTTAAATCGATACACATTCCATTATTATAATATAGTATTAAAAGTTAGAACTTCAGTTATGAGAATATAATAACGGCTTGAAAGATATAATTACAGTCCAGTTAATATAATAAAGATAATAATAACTCAGCCAATCGTAAAGTTTTTGCGAATGTAGGTTAGTTTTCGAGTATTTATTTTTTGACAATGGTGTTGCTGTTATTACATTGCTCAAATCCTTAATTTTATTACTACTATAGAGTTGTTGTGAAAATTAAATGAATTAAATATTCTCCACAGACAATCGCATTTACTGCGCTACAAGAAACATTCAGAAATGACATTTTCATGTTCTGATCTTATATTTTTGCGTAACTGTACAGAGAAAATTTATTTTATTTCGGCTAAACGTCACTGATATAGTAGGTAATATTAATAATACAGTATACATTCTTAGCCACACTATAATAGGAATAAAATATATATATATGCATTTTACCTGTAGTTCAAACTATTATGAAAACCATGTATATGTAGGGTAAAATTTCTATGCTATATCAAGAGCGGATTTAGCGTGATTAGGTAAAAATCTTTCCTAAAAATTACGAATGATTAATAAATTGATAGACTTCTAAATATATTTAGTATTAAAATTGTATTTGCACCATTTGTCAGTTACTCCTGCAAATAGGATATAAAGTAAATTTTAACTGGATTTTAAGTAATATTAAATCCTGCTAACTGTGTGGTTAGCAAAATACAATGTTTCGATTTTAGGGATAATTTTATTCAAAAAAGTTTGGACAGCCAAAGTGTAAGTCATAAGTATGTCAATAGAGTATTATTCTAAATCACCCTGTATAACCCAGAAAGTAAAATATGCTTTATACTGTTCGAAATCATTCTAAGAAAATAGAATTTAAAATAAATTAAAAGGATTTTCTTATCGGTGCTTCTGCAGTAATATTTCTATTTCTATGTTAATCAGCTGAACCCGTGGAATACACCCCACACTTGGTTTGCCAGTTAAAATGTAATAAATAAACCGTATGGTGATGAAGATACGTAGCTTACAGAAGAATCATTTGTTGTTGAAATAAATCGTTTCTATTTATTGGATCACCTCGTACGTTTTGTTTTTGCTTGCAATCTTGCGGTTGCTCTGTTACCTAATGGAAGCCTTTGTGGATTATTATACGGTTTCATTCTTTTTAAGTTTCTTCCCTGTTTTTTTATATTTGTAAGTTGCTCTCTTTCTCACTCTCTTCTCACAGGTTGCTTTAATTGAACGTCCTGTATATGATTTTGCATTTTTATTGTTTGTGTTTTGGTTGGGGCATTGACATTTTTACTTTTTAGGTAGATTTTATAGGATAAATTGTCCTCGGATGCGGCTTTAACAAAATTGAAATAAATATGATGCGAATGAAATCATTAACATAAGTTGGGATATTTAAGGGATTAGGAATATCTTCTATGATCTTAACTAATTATAGCGGTCTATTTACTGATATTTGTTATTGTTTAGAATTTTGTGAGCCTAGCGTTCCTCGAAGTAACTGCTTTTGTTTCAAGTTATTATTTTGGTTTTGGCACATTTTATGGCCAGTTAATTAAATCGTATAAAATGAGTTCGCTGCGATAGGGGTTTTTAGATTTATTCTATGGAACTGTTACAATTGTATGAAGAAATAAATGTAAGCCGTATTTTGTAAATATGCGTAACTGCCAACTAATCACATAAAAATTTACATTTTCGGTTACAAGTTCATGGCAATAATTCAAGCACATATTGTAAAGTGTTCGACCATAGAAATACGTACGAATACCAGGGCAGCCTTTTAAGTTTTTACTAACGACCTGAATCAACTTGAGATTTTTAATCAGATAACTATATTTCTTGTTGTATATTTTAAATGTAGGTGAATATAGGTTTGTAATGATATAGAATTTGTATATTTTTGATGCAAAAACAAGTATGTATAGTTCATTTCAAGATATATCGTTATTGCCTCACCGAAGGGTGTCTGGTAACCTCTGGTTAATACTTAACGAAGCTGTAAACACGGACAAAATAGCAAACTCGACTTTAGGAATTTGATTCCTTTGCAATACTGTATGTAAATTTACCTGAATGGGGCCGGTGTTTTTAAGCCGAATGAATGAAGTAGCTCCTGAATCCTGGTTCTACCTTCTTAACGCGGATAGCAGTATATTTTGACGTGGACTATACCTGGTTATTAAACCTAAAATTTCGAAAATCCTAGATCTTAATCAAGCCTCACAAATTTATCAGCATCATTAAAGCCGTTTTCTCAATACTGGAACATTAAACTCGCAATTTTCAAAAATTCATAGACTATCTCAGAGATGAGCTTCGTTAATGATTAAAAAATAATTTAGTATGTCTTTGACTCATCGTAATAAAATTTCTTGTAGACGTTTACCACAGGGTGAGCCAACTACCTTGTCGGGTTTAAAAATTGTTGATGCAACCCAACATACATCTAGGCAACCAAAATTACTTTTTCTTTAATTTAATTAAATTGTTTAGTGTTGTGTAGCTGTAATTAATTTTAAGTAGTTGGATGGGTGATCCGAAGATTGCGATAACTCAGGGTCTCTCTTCCACGAGGATTGACTACCCCTTATGGGGGAGGCACTTGCCCAACAATGGGATGTAATGAACTGATAAAAAAATAATTTTTAAATATCAAGGAACTCGATTGGTTGCTTATTTTTTGAGCATTCCGCGGAAACGCAGTTGCAGTCCGCAATTTATATGCAGGCGCTATCCAACTAGAAATACTCCGTCTGAAAAAATATTCAGGCGCTTTAAAACTGAACTGAAATGAACTAACGGTGTTAAGGGGCAGTCAGTCAGTGAGAATATGTAAGTTACAGAGATCTAAGCACAAATTTGGGCATCTTTCATAATCAGCTTCTCCTGGATCCACCTTTTTAAATTGTGTATTGTTGGGCGATTAGGTAAAGCTCTCAAACAACGGTGAAGTGGATAGGCATAACTGTTTTGCACAAGAGAAACGGCAATGGATAGGTGTTACCCATTTTTGAAAAGTTTTGTTCTGTAAATGTTTGGTGTGGTATCCATATATTTGACTACGCTATTTCCATGAAAATTTAACTGCATACAGTGCTTGGATTTCTACAGCCCATTTTTGCGCACAGTTGGATTGTAACGAGTTATTTAAATAATGTATTTGTAAAAAATTGGATTGGATGAGGAGCTGTGCTATTTTGGCCACCATGAGCAAACTGCAAGCAAAGCAAAGCAACTGTGATCCATTTCTAATCGCATAAATATTCAGATTTTCGGTTACAAGTTCGTGGCAATAATTCAAGCACATATTGTAAAGTGTTCGTTCATAGAAATTTAATACATACGAATATCAGGGCAGCCTTTTAAGTTTTTACTAACGACCACTAGGTGGCGCTATTGAGATGTATCATTCTATTTTCGTAAAATTTGACATTTGTTGTTGTGAGAACAGTGGCAGCTTAGAAATAACCGAGTAGTTTGTGTACAGTGGGTGTTTAAAAAAAGAAAATTTGTGAAAAAAAAATGGAAATTTCACGTGAAGGGTTTCGTTGGATGATTTTACGATTTAGTAAAGACCTAACTCAACAACAATGCATAAAATCGCTTCCTCCAACTTTTGATAATGAAGCACCATCAGAAAAGACAATTGGTTTGCAGAATTTCGTCGTGGTCGTGCGTCCGTCAGTGATGAATTTCGTAGGGGTCGACCAAAAGTGGTTGCTATTCCAAAAAACCTTGATGCTGTGCGCAACAAGATTGAAGAAGATCGGCATATGACTTACAGTGAGATAGAGACATCCTTCGACATATTGACGACTGCTCAAAGAATTCGACCGAGGAACTGCAAAATCCGTATACAACATCGTAACAGGTGACGAAACTTGGATATATTAGTATGAACCGGAAACTAAGCAACAATCCACTGTTGGGATGTCCCAAGCTAAACGGAATCCCACAAAAGTTGTTCGTTCACGAAGCACTTCCAAGAAAATGATCGTTTGTTTCTTCGGTTGTACTGGACATGTGGCAACCTTTCCTTGAGAAGATCGAAGAATGGCATTCAAGAATTTGTTTGCCAGAAGTCATCGACGAAATCAGGAAAAACAACCGAAAACGTCGTATCATTCTTCATCATGACAATGCCAGTTCTCACACAGCACGTAAAACAATTTATTATTGGAAGGAGAAATACATCGAGTTAATGTTTCATTGCCCATATTCACCTTATTTAACGACTTCTTTATGTTCCCGAATGTCAAACAAAAAATACGTGGACAGCGTTTTCATCACCTCAAAAAGCTGTTGAAGCCTTCAAAAACCATTTCTTTGAGATACCAACTTCAGAGTGGAAAAAATGATTCGGTTTGAACGCACGCAAACGAGTATAAATCTTAAAGACGAATAAAACAGTTTGTTCCAAAACAAGTTTTTCTTTCCTAGTTTTTGTAAGAACTTAAAAGGCTGCTCTCATATGCCCCATATCTAGTGAATGCCTTTATGGTTAGCTTTTCTTAGCACAGGGTGTGGGTCCACGAAAATGTTGAGATACATGGAATAATGGATTAAGATACAGATTATTTCTGAATATTTCTTCTGTTACCTACCAGTAGTTTTTGGTGCAGGTTTTGTACTTTGCTTTCTTCTTACCTTATTATTAAAAGGTCCCAATAATATAACTAGCTATTATTAGTTTTAACAGTACACAGACGGGGCAATTTCTAGTGCCGTCAAGTATAATAATTACTTTTGAAACTAGTACTACATGGTAATTTTGCTGAAGTAAGTAACTCGCCCACACTTCTACTTTACCAGCGAACATCGATTTCTACCACATTCTTTAAACAATTTATACATACTTATAATTTAGAAACATTAATCCTAGGCCGCCTTACTGAAGTTCATCTAGACAATCTTATATCTGAAATCATTTTTCACGTAGTCTATAAACGTGTTCTTTATCAGATAATAATATAAATTTTAATTACCCACATCAGTTGCTGATATTAGATTTAGAAGTACTTATTCATATGCACATACAAGCGCCTATTCAAAGACTAGCTGGTTTATTACGGTGCAATGTTTTAAAACATACCTTTCAAATAAACCCACATTTGTCTGGCGTCTCTAAATCTAGTCTCTCAGTTTCGAATTATTAAGTCATTCAGAACGTCATAAACACAATTGCGTCGGATTCTGAAGGAGTTTAATTTCTAGTCTAGAAATTACCATAATTTCTGTAATAAAAACCGAATTAATATCCCGAGTTGCTGCAGTAATAATACATTTCTCAGTATTTATTTAACAATTAAGACATTCGTAAGTAGTTTTTAAGAACACCTTTTTTAATGCTCGTAAGGAAATAATTAGCCGTAATGACGGACCTATTCTTTCATTAATACCGGAAAAAATTATATGATGTGGATAATTTAACAAAAATTAGCCGCGCTATAAATTAAAATATCATTAAATGGCCAAAGCGTAAGTTAATTTCGTGCCAACGTGCTTTTAAATGAAGGCCAAAACAAGCATGATCACCTACAGATAACTACTCCAGGTGGCTTGTTACATAAATGAATGCTAAATTTTACACTGCAGTAGTTCGCCGAGCCTCCAAGGAGTTTCAAATAAAACGAGCTGGTTTAATACTATGAAAACCAATAATCGGTGGATTGTTTTTGTGTTTTTCTCATTTATTTTCATATACCTACAGTGGCATGCAAACGTCCTGTATAATTTCAGGTATTGGGGAAAATTGTATTAGAATTATTTTAAGCCAATTCTTGTACGTACACCACAGAGATATTCAAACACAGTAATATAGTAAAGCTAACAGATTGCTTGTGAAGGAAAAACAACTTGAAATAAAACATTTATTCAAAATTACGTACATTTTATTGTTGTAATTTAAGACAGAACCTGCGACATTATTAAACATGCTAATTAATATTAGAATAATTTAATACTATATCGGCCAGCTCTTGTTCTTGATGACTAATTTGTATCTATTTACCATGTTACCAGTTTTCCAAGTTCTTCCTTGGAGATGCAGTGAAACCAGGGCTTCGATTAAATCTATTTTTGGTGGTTTCTCTTGGAAATTATGTTAACTATTCTTTTTGGTGGGATTAAGGTGTGGGGATTGTGCTGGCCAATCCATTCTATGGACATCCAAGATTGAACTACTTTTGCTTCATGGCATTGTCATTCTGAAACACAAATTTTTCGACTTAAAGCAATTCTTCCCACTAGACATCTTCATCTTCATCTGCATTACTTTAATGTACGACCGTTTTGATTTTACAAGGAAGAGAGTAAAGTCGTATGGTGCCAGATCCGGACTGTGTGGTCGTACTGAGGATGGTCCAATACCTTCCATCGAAACTTTTCTGTCGTGTTTTGAACAATGTGCTGATGCGCGTTATCGTAAAGCAGACACACCCGTAAAGGCGCGTTCTCATGATTCGATTTTAGTTGATCAACTTTAGTGGATCAACTAAAATCGGTCAAGTTTTTGGTTCACACACATCGTACATTTCAAGCGTAAAAATTGAATCGACTAGCGAAATAAAATGGCGCCAACTAGAGAAATCGTCCGTCTAGGTGTTCAAGTTATTACTAATTTACTGATTCAAGAATTATGGAACATTAAGGCCGTCTATTTCCATTTCCCGCGCCATAACACGTAATGCATTTTCTCTAACATTTCTATTTTTATAACTGTACAGTCTATGGTTCCACAGACAGTCATGATTATGATAAAGTTCTATAAATTTGAACATAGTACTTCCCGACCACTTTAAACTTATTTTATAATAATCTATAATATCTCGTAAAACAGCAAGCAGGCTGCAGAATGCAACACAATCGAATGATTCAACTTGACTGATAAATGTTCACACGCTTCAAACGCATTTCAACTCGTCTAAAAGATAGTGGTTGACTCATAACTTGAACGATAAAGTTTGAATGGGTCAATCTTTTGTGGAATCAACTTAAGTTGACCGACAAAAGTTGAAATGTATGTTCTCACAGCAATTTTCATTCGATTTTAGTTGATCCACTAAAGTTGATCAACTAAAATCGAATCGTGAGAACGCGCCTTAAGCGTGCCACGCCGACGGTTTTCTACAATATCTAGTAGCCAATTATGTCTCACGGCATTGGGTTTTTGGCCCACGTCTTTAAGTTGTTTCTATTTCTGACCAAAGTTTTCTATAGCGCGTGTAACTTTTTTAAGGTTCCGCGGTGCTTTCCTGCATTAATAGTTTCTCGTCGAGGTTCGAGGCAGATAATCAAACAGAAAAAGGCCTCCCCGGTCCCATAAAACCGTTGCCATGACTTTCATGGTTTTGAATTTTTTGTGTTTGGTCGAAGAATGTGCCATTCAAGAAACTGTCATTCAGTTTTAGGTGCGTAGTCAGACACCCATGTCTTATCTCCCGTCACTATACGATCCAAGAATTTATCCCCTTTTGTACAGTAACGATCAAATAATGCCCAAAAAGCAGCCATTCCCTTCTGTTTGTGTTTTGGTGTTGGCATCCTAGCGACTCACCTAACTTTTCTTGCAGTGAAGATGTTCCCGGACATTTTTCGTAAACAGCAGAACAGGAATCGCTCTGAATGTCCTGTTTTGTGCACCAGCTTTAATTGGGTGATGACAGATGAGCATCCAGAATCTTGCTTCATCCTGCATGTTTGTTCTTAATTCGTTTAACAAACGACATCGTTTCTCACATTGCTTCGTTCATCACACTTTCTCCATACACTTCGATGAGTTTCAGGTGGGTAAATTGGTTTGCATATAAAAAGCCAATCACCGCTTGCGCCTCGCAATCGGTGTTTTTCAGAAGCATTTCATTAACCAAGTCGATCATCAACGACTTGGTTAATGAAATGCTTCTGAAAAACATCGTCTGAGACACTCAAGAACTCGAAGATAACTGACAGTGTTACAGACATGTTTCCGACCAGGTTGCATTTCAAATCGACAACTTATGTTGTTAAAACGTGCAAACCATTCTTACTTTAATAATGATCCTTGTATTTTGTGCTATGTATCATCTCAGAGACCACATCACTCGACCAACTCCTTCGACTGACATGAGATTGCGTATTTTATTGTCGGAAGTACGCATTTTGGTGAACATTCTTCACCAGGAAACCTTCTGACATACGTATTACCAACATGATTATTAATATTAAAGGTGGATTCATCACTAAACAGTACCTTTTGCAAGAAGACATCTTCTCGCCATACCATAACAAAAGTTCGTTGTTTTATTGTTGGAAGTACGCATTTTGGTGAACATTCTTCCTCTGGAAACATTTTTGCATACGTATTCCCAGCATCAATAATCATTATTGATATTAATGGTGGATTCACCACCCAGTAGCACCTTTCGCCACTGTTCTAGTGTCCAGTGACATTGTTCCTTTGTCCATCGCGAACGGTTGAGTCTCTGTTTCTCGGATAGAGGACATCTTCTTGCATACTACACCATATCAAAAGTTCAGTGATTTATTGTTGGAAGTGTGCATTTTGGTGAACATTCTTCACCAGGAAACCTTCTGACATACGTATTACCAACATTATTGATATTTATGGTGGATTAATCACCTTATAACACCTTTGTTCTGGTGTCCAGTTACTTTGTTCCTTTGTCCATCGCAAACGATAAAGTACCTGTATCTCCGAAAACGATGATTTCTTGTGCGCTCTACATCCGCGGAGTCGGATATTAAGAAGTCTTCTTCTTACAATAGATGTACATAAACCACACCAGTATCTTCTGACCATAATTTTGTCAGTTCTAGTTCTTCTGAACGCGGTACTATCAGTAGAAGGGGTGCTTGTGTGTAATTTGTTTCTTCTGCGAAGATATGGTGCAATTTTGATGACTTATAAATCTCAAATAAAAGTTTAGGGTATAGTTACTATACAAAGTATATTTTTCTCACAAATGAGTTTCAAGTGGGCTTTAAGTAGTTTCTAATCACCTCCTTATTTTTCAGAATAATTGGTAACTGATTAAAATATTTAGACAACAATGTTTATTTCATAATTTCTAAAAAACTCCAAGAACGCAACTTATGAATTAAGACAAAAATTTACTTTAAGCTCCAAAAAACAATTTCTAACTTTAGTAATGCAGGACTTTTTCACATCACTGTATATTTCAGTTCTGTATTATATGCAATACCAGAATAGACAGAAAAACTAAACTCCTTATCAAAACAAAGGAAATACGATTACTATATGGACCATCACAGTGATCAGAACAATAATATTTTCATTGATTACTCAATTAGAAGATAAGATACAATGGTTCTTTGACAAGATAAAATAAAATTGGTCATTGTTCCTCCCCGGAAAGATGTTCCTCATGTTTTGCAAGCCCTAATTTCGGCCTGACATTATCTCAAGATTAACTTGGAGAGGTTGGACTCGATAATCCTACATTTCCTTCCAAAATAGCTTGATGTTACTAATTTTCAGGAAAAATTGGTTTAGTAATACAAAAAACCGAAAACAGAAAAAGGAATTCAAAACTTCTCTTATGCAGTTTTATGTAGCAGATTGAAAAAAATAAAAAAATTTTGAAAAATATCTTATAAAGATGGCGTTGGTGAAGCATTTATTAGGTATTTAAAGCCTCTGGTTTCAAGTAAAATAGATCTTTTGCATACTATGGTATGAAAAACATTAATTTCTTTATTATCGCGACACTATAATAATATATCTGTATATCTGTATATGATCAGAACAATATTTAAATTAACATTTTTAATTTCACTTATAGATTAATTTTTTCGTTTATTCATTAAAATTTAGGTTTATTCAAGTTCAAGTATTTTTATTAACTTATTTGGAATGTGTTCTGGCTGAAGAGGAAGCATTTCCTATAACGGCCTTTGCCGTTTAAAATTTGCGGTTTAAAATTTTATGCTTTAATTTTAACTTGTTTCTATGTAAAAAGTAATTACTAGTAATTTTCAAAAATTCATAGGAGACGTTAAGATACAATTTTGGTAGTCCGACTTGTTCTGAAGTTTATATACGCTAATACGTTAATAGAATAATGTGGAAGACGTACTCTATTTTATGGAGAATTATAAGTACGCACCTCTACACTGCTCCTAGTGGGGCACAGCTCATAGCTTCAATATTCTTCTTTCCACAACACTTATATTCTACCCCTGACAAGGAAATCATTGTTAATAAACAATAGAAAAGTTCACCTGAACACTCATCCTAAAATGCTTCATTACAGACTCTTCTATTTTAATAGTTTATTGAAATCCGAATGAACGGTTTTTATGTAAAGAATGCAAATTCTTATGGAAATTCTTCTTTTTTCTCTCGTAGCCAATTATGTCTCACGGCATTGGGTTTTTGGCCCACGTCTTTAAGTTGCTTCTATTTCTGGCCAAAGTTCTTGCACCTGCAAAGGTCTTTCCACTGCTATTTCTCTAATGGTTTCTTTTCACTGGATCTTCGGTCTGCCTGTTCTTTTGCCTTCGGCTAGTATTTCCATCATCTTCTTGAAAACGTTACGCCATGGATGACCGTACCAATGTAATTGTTTTTCTTCTATTTTTTCTACCCGTGGTTTTAGATTTAGATTGTTTCTCATGGTTTTGTTCCTTACCCTGTCTCTGATTGTGTTTTCTTATAGGTACTTTCTTGAGAAACTTCATTTCTGCTGCAGTCACCATGGATGTATGGGTATCACGCATTGTTCATGGAAATTCGATTATTCATAATAATTTAAATAACTCGAGATCACAGAAATCAACGAAAAAATACATAGGGTGGTCCTGAAATAATTGGTCAAAAAAGTTAATGTAAATCTTAGTCCGAAAATGCTTCGTTGCGGAGTTACAGCCGTCTAAAGTGATCCGATCACTTTTCTACATATAATTGGGGTTTATGTGCATACATTACTCATTAAGGTTGAAAATTCGAGCCTAGTTTCGTTCTAATAAGTGCACCAGGGGTTTCTCAAGTTGGAGGATTAGGAACTGTTTTCTACAATACCTTTTACATTATTTTGTTTGCCTTATTTTTGTCAAAATAATTTTGTTATTTATGAGAAAATACCCAAAAAAGGAACACTTGTTAAAAGTAGATAAACTGAACCGTTTTCAAGATAATTCATTTATTATAAAAAGTAATTGGTTTTTGGTTTTTTGAAAGCACATCTGTTGCGGTTGCATTAAACAGCTACGAAGAAACGCTACGAAATATCCTGGGACCACAATGAATTCGGTTGCAAATTGCCGTGAGCACTGTGTGGTTCCAAAAAGATGGGACGAGTGTCCATGGGCCTGCATATTCTCGGAACTTAAGCGTTTGTGAATATTCCTGTGGGGTTTCTTTAAAAGTAAAGTTTTTGTTACAACACCTCAGAATATTTCCAATCTGAAACAACCTATATGCGACGAAATTGCTGCAATTCCAGAACAACTGTTACAGCATGTAATGGGCAATCTGGAAAGCAGATTGGAAATGTGTGTGTGGGGCGAAAATAGGCATCTAAATGAAATTATTTTACACGTATAAATAATAATGGTGAGCCTGCACAGCCTACGAAGGAGTTTGACCTACAAGACAGTAGGTCAGAGCTTCCGTATCCTTGCTCTCATACCCGGTTGTCGCGTGCCAAATTCACGATACGTAGTGATGTTGTGGGCACCACGCTTTAGACAACCGCATTATTACCCTTTGTTCATTCGGACGTAGGTACCTAATTCTTGAAGCGAGTCGGGGTTTTGACCTCCTGACTTTCCGCACCGCAGCCCAGTGTTTTAACCACTGGACCACACTGGCGCTTTCCCCCACATAAATCTCTATATACAGGGTAGTCCTGAAATAGTTAGTAAAACTTTTGAAGCGAGTTCTCTACACCAATACAAGAAAAAATTCGTATAATCTTTAGTCCGAAAATGATTCGTTACGGAATTACAGCGTTTTAAATTGAGATTTGTCTGAGCACTTTTCTGCATATAATTATGGTAATAGCTGGACCAATGTTTTAAAAGATTATATGCATATGCATATGCACTCATCAAGGTTGCAAATTAGAGCATAGTTTCGTATTAGGTGTGAGGTGGGAGGATTAGGAACTGTTTCTACAATATCTTTTATATTATTTTTTTCTTCTTATTTTTGACAAAATTTTATTAGTTGTGCATACGTACCCAAAAAAGGTACCCTTGTCAAAAGTAGATAAACTCAACCTTTTCGAGATAATCGAAAATCGAGTCCCGCGAAAATTTAGAAATTTTGTACTATATGGATTAAATTTGTAAAATAGATTTAGGACAACAAGACAATAAAAAAAACTCATATAAACATTTGTCCGCAAACTCTAATCAAAGCACTCTCTTAAAATTGTATAAAATATTGGCGAGACCAGTGCTTCTATACGGAAGCGAATGTTGGACAGATTCAAAGTCACAGGAAAAGAATCCAACTGCAGAAATTAGGTTTCTAAGATCCACTGCGGGATACACGTGGAAAGACTATAAAAGAAACGACTAAATACTAGCCGAGCTTGGAATAACCAACATTCTAGAAATTAATGACGAGTATAGACAGAATTGGTTAGACCATGTTCTAAGAATAGAGGACCATAGAATTCCGAAGGCGCTATACCATTATAGACCCATAGCCAGACCAAGAAGAAGATGGGTAGATCAATTCGTATGAAGACGGAACAGACCCCAAAGGCCTACAAGGGACCTGGACACTTCGCCCAAAGTCCATATCGCCCAACGTTATATTCTGCCCACAACGCCCAAAATTACTAAAGGGACACAACGCCCAACGCGACCACATTGCCCAATTCAGAAATATGACCACAACGCCCAACGTGACCACACCGTCCATTTTTAAATAGCCGTAAATTCTCCTTCGGCTAAGCTCGGCCTCTTGTCTATTTACTTTAGTGTATGTACTAATGTACTAATATTTAATATATGTGGGAAACACAACACCCAACGCGTTCACATCGCCCAATTCGAAATGCCCACAACGCCCAAAGTTAGGACAGGGACAGAACACCCAACGTGACCACATCGCCCAATTCCGAACTCTCCACAATGCCCACAACGCCCAAAGTTAAGACAGGGACAGAACTCCCAAGGTGGACACATCGTCCAATCTCGTTGTAAAATCATCGTCCAACTACAAAAGTAGATACAGGTTATATTATTAAAATCTGTATGTCATTTTGCATGTACAGGGTCATCACATGAAAAATAAATTCTACTGTCACATTGTTGTTTTTGAAGAGATCGAAATATTAACAGATGCTTTATGGACTAATTTTAAACAAGGAATTCATTATTTTTATCAAAAAAATAATCGACCATCGCATTACAGAGATATAGCTATCAATTTTGTTGTTTTTTTATGAAACAATTTATATATTATTGTATATTCTGGTTCTTAATTTTTTCTTGCTTTCATCTATATAAACATATAAGCTCCCCATATATGTTAAATATTATTAGATTAGCACATACACTAAAGTAAATAGTCCAGGGGCCGATCTTAGCCGAAGGAAAATTTACGGGTATTTAGAAATGGGCGATGTGGTCACGTTGAGCGTTCTGTCCCTGTCCTAACTTTGGGCGTTGTGGACATTTTGGGCGTTGTGGTCATATTCAGAACTGGGCAATGTGGTCGCGTTGGGCGTTGTGTCCCTCTAGTAATCTTGGGCGTTGTGGGCAGAATAGGGCGATATGGACTTTGGGCGAAGTGTCCTAGACCCGCCTACACCTTGAGGCTGATGATGATGAAAAAATATTTCAGATACTATTTCAAAGGTATGGTCCCCAAATAACAGAAAAATTCTATGGTTACTTGGTAAAAAATTGTTTACTATTTCACAGAATCTTTTTGAAGATGGGAATGATACAGTTGCCATTTTAGGGGCCTCACAACGTTTGTTAAGGTTTCTAAGAATAACGAACTCTACCACATTCTCTAGAGTATGAATGCATGTGTTGGAACAGCCTATACATTTTATTTAGAGTAGCTAAATAAAAATAGTTAAGTATTGAAAAGAAAACATTTCTATTTGCTTTAATGTTTTATTTATCTTCTTTTTATTTTTTGATAGGCCAAAGGCTTTCTTTCAATTTACTCGGTATTTTGTCTCAACTAAAACGAGAAATAAACTTGCCATTTACGGGAAGTTGTACAGAAAATAGTTGTACGTCGCTATTTTTCCAAAACACGTGGAAAAGTTGGAACTTTAGCTTTTAAATGAATATAGAATGTCTTGATACCACTAATTTAGAATCTCATTTAAACTTTTTAAACACTCCACGACGTCACGTTAACTCAAGGCTGTTAGATCTTATCGAATTTAAACATTTCCCAATAATTTTAACGAATGAATTAAGTGAACAATGATACTTAGTACTAAACTCCTTCACCATGACATAACATCGATTATATGCCACATTATTTGTTAAGGTAGAGTACTCGAAGAAAGTGCTGTTGTATAATGCCGTAGATATCTAAAAACATACATGCAAGTGTGAAACTTTAAAACTAGAAATGTTAGATGTGGGAAGAAGAATAGATCATAAAAATTTCAACTTAGCCCATTATATGAACATTCTTTAAATATGAAAACAAAAATATGAGTAAACAGAGCATCGGGGTTTCTCTGCACGGATGTTTATCCAAATTCAAGGCTACTAATTTAAATGTCTCTATAATTTGAAATGGGCACCTCAAAGTTGAAACTCAATCACGGCACAATCTGTTATAAGGAGATACTGAGAAGTTCGCTCACCGTTAGACGGCTATTTGCCATACCAGCACAAATATTAACGTCGCAGGCCTAATAAAATTCTGATTTAGTATTCAAAGCAAGTGCATATTTACCTATAACTTCAGTGATGATTTTATTGCATTAAAATTCTTATAACGAAGAGCCGTTAACACAAGTTAATGTTCTTCTTTTGGCATAAACATCGAGCGATTGTATTAAATGCCAAAAGGCGATGCAAATCGCATATAAAGTGGCGAGCACGGGAAAAGTGATTATTTAATTTGTATAATTAAGCACTTTATGTAATTTTGCACAAGGACAGCTTGCGGTGGCCTACTAATAAAATCTATTTGCGCTAATATGGTGAATACAAACGCGTCTAATTTTAGTTAGAAATCGTCACGCGAACATCAATATGCGATGCATAAACGGATTAAGCAAAGCTACAATCATCAAATGCATTTGCTTCTAAGCATTTATTACACCTAGCCAGCTATAAAGCACCGGAAGACAGCCATTTAGTTGTTTTGAAAAAACGCATACTCCTGGGTAATAACAAATTTATTGTGTATTTAGCGAATGTGGTATTAAGCGAATTACAAAAACAATTTAACATGTTAAACGTTTGAACCAAGATTAGGTTGTATAATAACTAGTATAATTGCTTCCGCCTAACTTAATCTAATAGTTACGATTGACAGTTCAGCTGAGTAATTACAGAATGTTCGGAGCGAACATCAACCAACGAACTTTAATATCTTTACGTAATATTCCTAACTAAACAAAGGGACAAAAACCTAAACTGCAATTAGCCTGCTTAAAACCCGTTGCAAATTATAGAGTGGAGGTTTTAAAGTGGAGCTCGTAAAAAACTACACCACGTGAGAATAACTTCGGACAAAAAACAACAGTCAGCAGACCACCGCAAATTAATACAATTAGGTAATTTGAAATTTTTTTCGAATTGTGCGAATGCGCATTAAATAAATAACTCTAATTTGTTTCGAAAATTACTTAAAAAACCTGTTGTTTGCTGCTGATACAGGGCTTTTTGGAAATATAACTTACAATTTTGCTGTTAAGTGAAGAATCATTGTAATAATTAGCTTATTCCCAATTTAACTTTAAATAATGCAAGGCGATCTGATTAAAACTGAAACACATGTATAGAAATTCAAAATTCGATACTTGGGTAAATTAAATTAAAATACAGACTATTTTGTCAAAATTATGACTTTTTAGTAGTGCTGGGAAAGCTACTGTTAGACTATGGTTAAGTTACACTGCAAATTACTAGTAGAATATGTAGCTAAGATAAGTTATTTACACACAAAAACTAGCTGTTTTGCTACCTCTTCGACTGAAATCTAATCTAGCTGTAAAATATACTTTATAGTGTTGCTTCTCAGGTAACCCACCCTTTCATTGTTGCCCATAATTCCAATTCGCCAACAACTACTTGCTACTTAACGACCGACGGCTAAGTTAAGTGTTTGAAGATACTAATGCAGGATGTACAGGATTAAATTTTAAAATTACGACTGCTTCTGACTTTCATTTTCAAACTATGAGTTTTTTATCCGTGTTGAGAAGGCAACTTTTAAACGTTAAACTTAGTAAAATTCGTAGTTAAGATACACTACAAGCTGTTTACATATACTACAACTAGCTACTGTGTCACTATTTATACAAATTAAAAGCAAATCTAACCTTAGCTGTAAAATACTCTTTATAGTATTGCCTCTCGGGCAAATCTATCCTTTACTGTTACCCATGATTCCAGTTTGGCAACAATAAAGACAACGTGCAAACTGGCTGCTTAACAATATCCAAATTGACCGTTTGAAGTTACTAATGCAGGATGTGCAAGATTAAATTTTATTGCTATGACTGCTTCTGACATTCATTTTCAAATTAAGAGTTCTTATCCGTGTTGAGAAGGCAACTTCTAAACAGTAGTTAGCTATACTTCTATCTACTTGTAAACTTTGTAGCTAAGATACACTGCAAGCTATTTACTTATACAGCAACTAGCTATTTTGTTACTTTCTGTACACATTTAAAGAACATCTAACCATAGCTGTAAATTTTTCTTTACGGTATGGCTTCTTGGGTAAATCTATACTTCACTGTCGCTCTCAATATATCCAAATTGACCGATTGAAGATACTAATACAGGATGTGCAGGATTAAATTTTATTACTACGACTGCTTCTGACACTCATTTTCAAATTATAAGGTTTTATCTGTGTTAAGAAGGCAACTTTTAAACAGTAGTTAGCTATACTTTTATTTACTTGTAAACCTTGTAGCTATATTTAAAGAAAATCTAACCTTAGCTCTAAAATATTCTTTACAGTATTGTCTCTCGGGTTCGACGTTAAACTGTAGGTCCCCCGTGTTTCTACCTTAGCGCTGAGGAGAAACACGTGGCAGAGAAGAGGCCGATACCCAGCAGTGGGATGGAAAGGCTGTTGATGATGATGATGATTGTCTCTCGGGTAAATCTATACTTCACTGTCGCCCATGCTTTTAGTTTGTCAAGCTTGCCGCTTAACAATGACCAATTTTAATATTTGAAACTACTAATACAGGATGCACAAGATTAATTTTTATTACTAGGACGGCTTCTGACATTTCTCTTCAAAATTATGAATTTTTATCAATGTTGAGAGGGCAATTTTTAGCCAGTAGTTAGCTACACTTCAATGTTAGTAAAATTCATAGCTAAGATACACTGCGGGCTATTTAACATACACTACAACTAGCTATTGTGTTACAAATTTACATGGAACCTAACCTTACCATTCCATCAATGTCACCCATGATTCCGGTTCATTAAAAATAATAATAACAAACAATAAACAATAATAAAGACAACATTAAACTTGCTGCTTAACAATGTACAAATGGAACGTTTGAAAATACTAATACAAGATGTACAGGATTAAATTCTATTACTACGATGGCTTCAGACATTAATTTTCAAATTTTTATCAGTGTTGCGAATATAACTTTTAGTCAGTAGTTAGTTATACTTCAATGTACTTGCTAACATTTGTAGCTAAGAAACACTTCCAGCTGTTTACACACACTATTACTAGCTAGTTTGCTACTTTTTACACAACTTCAAATGAAAACTAACGTCTCGCGTAAACCTATTCCTTCAATGCCGCCCATGATTCTGATTCGTTAGCAATAGAAGAAAACGTGCAAACCTGCTACTTAATAATGGACACATTGAAAGTTCGAAGATACGAATGCAGGATGTACAGGATTAAATTTTATTACTTTACCGTCTAGACTTTCCCCTACGTTCATGAATCGTGGATTAATTCTGGGAACTATCTGATCATAATGTTTTGTTCGGATGCGGTGCTTTGCATCTTTATTAAGTTAGTTGTTTATAGAAAATTGTAAAGATAATTGTTTCTAAACATTATTTAAAATTTCTGTAAAGACTAAAGTATGCCTTCGATGTTGTAGTCAAACTTATGTTGCGAGAAAGTAGCTACGCCTACTGGTTTTTGTAGGCTGCCGTTATAAACAATTTTCTGTGCGCAATTTTAAAATGCTAGTGCGATGGAAGACGATTTTATATAATAATAATATTTTACGAATTCTAAAATATACGTAATTTTTCACTATATATTCAAGTATATACAGATAATTTTCAAGTTTAATTTAAAAAATAACTAAATTTTTAACCTAAAATCACAAATATATGCAATCCCCTTGAAGATTATGCAACCAGCCAATCGCGTTAATTCTACTCATTGGTGTAAATAATATAGAACGAATAAAATGTTGCAGAATATAATGATTATTATTAAATTGTACAAGTGAATTACGACAGACCTTTAGTTTATAAAAATAGTATTAATAAAAGCAAGACTAATCAAATTATTTATATTTTTAGAACGCTATTGTATATACATATATAAGCAATTACTATCAGTTGTAGATTATGTGGTGTCACCCTTACAAAATAAGAGATGGCCATTATTTTAGGTGAAGAATATCATCCACAATCATTCATTTTATTTTTTGGCTAAACAGCATTTAAATATATTTTCAGTCAGCCAGTACAACACTGGAGTATTAAATACCGGCATGGAACAAAACATAGCGGGTTGCATAATCTTCAGGGGATTTCTTATAATTGTATTTTTATTCAAAATGTAGTTTTGTATACTAAACCTTAAAATTATCATCAATAGTCTTCGGATATCTCTAAAACCCCATTTATTTTGAAATTTTCAAAGGATTAGTATTATAGAAAACCGTTTTCTAAACTAGTAAAACCGTAAACGCATTTAAACCAATTGGTATATTTTTATTTTTCGTTGCGCCTTGTTAAAATATGAATGCAGTAATGCATATAATAGCCCGTGGTCAATTTAGCTTGCCCAAATAACTATTGTTAATTTTTTTGTAAAAAATCTTTGGATATAAACACAATAAAAAATTAAGAAAGTAAATATAAAACAAGAATCTTAGCTACAAATATTATTTATAACTTTATTTTAAAATTATGTATGTAATATTCATAGCATGATTTCAGTTGTTTAAAAAACTGTATTTTGCAATATTGGCAATGTAGTAGCTACAATACAATACACTATTTTGTCGAA
>JABXWE010037498.1:0-13958 GCA_014611495.1 Limonius californicus
TATAAAGTTTCCTATCGTTGATATATATTTTTGTGTGTTCTGTGCCATTTTTGACAGTTCATTATATGTGTTAAAATTCCGCCTGTCTTTTATTACTGTGTTTTGAAGTATCTGCGTAAGGATTTTGCAAGCTTTAATTATACAGGTGAAGGCACAATTAAAGGTAGGTCCGATTCCCGTAGCTGTTGGTCCTTGGCCTTTCACAAGAACCTTGTAATCAGCTGGATTTGGAAGGTGGCGCCCACTTATTTCGACGCATCCTGTATACAACTTGAAGCATTTTCTCTATAAGCGATTTTTAGCGAACTCCCCCTACTCCTCTGAGCAAGCCGCTGGCCTTTTCCATCTTTTTTTGTTTGCGGGTCCAATAAAAGCGCGTTTGGCCGTACCGAAAATTTCTTAGCACGCCAACGTGCGGTTTTCTTTGTCCCATAATTCTCGTAGTGAGAATCGGACCGTAACAAATTTGGCGCAGTAACGTGAAACTTTTTTGGCCCGTAACAATACGAGTCATCGACTCCAGCCTTTAGACTGCTGTCTACGGTCCACTAAAGGCTCAGTATGCGAGGGAATGTAACATGTGGCATACCAGCAACCCAGGTCAAAGAATTACGATTTATGAGGTCTTTGGTTTATTTTCAAAGGCCTTTTCCAAAGTTGCCTCAATAGGAAAAGCCGTGAAGGGATTTCAGGTCACTGGAATACATCCATTTGATAGCGAGATTTTTTCAGAAAGCGATTTTCTTCCATCCCAGGTCACTGAAAACGAAAATTCGATTGTTACTAACGAGGAAATACAAAATGAAGACGTTCACGAGAGAATGAGGGCTAACATGGTAACGCCAGTCAATTTTGAACAAGATGTAGTTTCCGGTTGCAGCTGGATGGAAGCTGATATTACTACAGATAAACAAGCTACCAATGCTTTGGAAAAGTCTCCAGAAACTTTTGAAAAATCACTTCTGTTAGTCTTGCCAAAGCCGGCGGCCATCAAGAAAAGAAACTCGAACCGAATTCACAAAACTCAACAGTCTGAAGAATTGACGAGCACGCCTTTTAAGGATGACCTTGAAAATAAGGTAAAGGAAAAATCTGAGAAACAGAAACAAATAAAAAGGAAAATGGGTGATTTGCAGAAACCAGAAAAAGGAGTAAAACAAAAGAAGACAACACAAACGAAGAGAAAAATTGGAGTTTTGCAGAAATCAGAAAAAGACTGCAAACAAAAGAAGATACAAGAAGTCGAAGAACAAAGTTCAGACAGTGATAATGAAGAAGCTGCATTATGCATTTATTGCTTAAGCAAGTATTGCGAATCTAAGCCTGGTGAAGGTTGGATTAAGTGTAGAGTTTGTGAGAAATGGGCCCGCGATGAATGTGCGGGTGTCTCAGATGACGATGACGATTTTTCGTGTATTTTGGGCAAGTAACTTTATAATTTAAAATGCAATAACCTTAAGGTTTATATTTGCAGAACGGTGTTTATTTGGAAAAATAATTTTATTTATGTTTTTCGTTAGGTATTTGCTTTTTATGTAGTCGAAGGCAATTGTTATATGTTATAAAATGTTATTTATTTTTGATTTTTAAATAAAAGTAACTGATGACGCCTTAAAAGTAAAATAATATTACTACTCCAGCTCACCCCTTCAAAAACAACTACTGGCCCCTTTCGCTCCAGCCCCTGGTCCCTTTCGCCCCATACTCCGGGGCGAATAGGACCGTGTGAGATAGGTCACTTTTTACCTGATTGTGAAGTAAATAGATAAGACTTATCAGGTAATGTTTTACCAAAAGGTAGGGAAAAATAGTGTTTCATTTCGGTTACATGCAATTTTAAATTAAGCTATATAAATAGTGAAGGGGGGGGGGGGCTAGAACGTTAAGAGGTCCTCTGTGCCCCAGTCTCCCCTAGGTTTCGATATTGAATGATCCAGTGGCAAAATTCCATAAGACTAGCGAAACCTGTAGGCAAGAGGGCTGGATTTGAAATGGGTATAAACCATGGTGTTTTAATGTTCTCCAAACTCTCATTCGCGGTACATTAACTTGTGCAGATACACGACCAACAGAGATGCTGAGATTATTATCAATTTCTCGCAGTATGTTGTCCTCATTGTCTAGTACTTCCTGTATTGGACGCTTAGTCGACGGTTTAGAGAAAGTTCCATGTTCACGCAGGTAGTTGTGCACTCGTTGGAAAATTCGTCGGTTTGCATACTCTTGCGTTGTAAAAGTAAACATAATCAACACTGTTAATAAGCGCAAGCAGAGAAGTCCACTTAAGGTGCTTTACTGTTTGACATACATGTAAATAAAATCATTTCCATAGTAACGTAGACAATTTGTATCAAAATACCACTTAATATCATTTATTGTTTCGGCTGCTTCAGTATTTAATTAAAACAGGCCATAACTTTGTAAGAGTCGATTTAGAAAAATAACCACTCTTTTGTTTCGACTTCTTTTCAGCTCTCCTACACGTACGTAAAGTAGTAACCTCACGTCATGGGGCATCCTGTACAATAAATACCGGAATAAACAGGAAAGAGACATAGCAATACTAATGGGGACCTAAACGCCAAAACTGGAAATAATAATTCAGGAAGAGAAGAAATATTGGAAAAAGAAGGAATGAGAGAGATCCGCTAATTAGCCGGCCATCCCGATATGTAAAACTTCACATATTATTGTTTTGAACTTCTTAACAACGCCGCATCACATTATCTTCACCACTTCAACCTCCTTAATTGAAAGGTAATCAATGTAAGTAGTAATAAAATTTCAGTTAACCCAAGAAATCCGTTTAATAAAATAATCTGAATAGTTTAATTATTTTTACAAGTGTTCAGTGTGCACGGGCATTTGTCGGCGGCTTCCAACGGCGGGCAGTTGTAGTGTCGAATGTTTCGGGGCAGGACCATTCCGTGTTGAATCTTCGCACACTCCTTCATGTACTTCTCAACTGCCTCCACTAAGTGCGGCGATACAATGGGGCCGATGCCCGGAACGGCGTCGACGTAGAACAACTCTCCTTCCGGCTTAAATAAGAAATGGGTCAAAAATATCCGTAAAAATAAACCGGGTCTTACCTCTTCTTCCTCTACTGTTTCTTCGGGTTCTTCCGCCTCCGCCTCACCCTCAGCGGAGGGAAATACTTCAGATTCCACGGTTTCGACTTCAGCAGGGCCTTCTATCATTAGTCTTAAATTTTCCAATTCGTAATCGACCGCGTCTTCCTCTTCTTCACCCCCAGCTTCTTCTTCCACTTGGGCGGTCTGTACAAAAATTGAGATTAGATAGTTAGAACTAATACTTAACTCAAAAAGAAATTGCTGCAAATATTTATTACGGCATTCGTTGTGGGTTTTCATATTTTGCCTTTCTTGCTACAAAAGGAAACTTTCAAGTCTAACCTCACACTTAAGGAAATTAAGCGGATACACAACGTGAAACTTTTAATATTTCATGTAAAAAGTTGAATACAATTTAAAATATTCTAAGCAGTTTGTTGCACGTAGAACACGTTTAAGCTGGTTCATACTATTTTTCTTGTGTAAAGGAGAATTTCTAACATTAACCTCAATTCTTATGTCTCGGAGAAGTTTAAGCGGGAGGGGGATATCTGCATCACCTCAAACTTACTTTTAATTTGAAACATATTTAAATGTGAATCGGTGAAGCTTTCGATTAATATTTGAGTGGTAAATTGTGGTTAGCAAGACGCATAAGGTGATCCTTCTGATAATTAACGTTAAAAAAACGAATGTAACCTAAAATTTTTATGTTAGTGGTTTATTGTAGAATATTTTTCCAGTTATCATACCTATCCACTTTGTTCTCGCTATGGAAGAAATGATTGAATTTTATCCTCAAGGGGAAACTAACTTTCCTATCATCGAGTAATTCAGGGCGAGGAAATGTCAACCTACCCCAAATTAGCTTTTTATTTCAAACAGATTTAAATGTGAATCGGTTATTCATTTTTGCTTCTGCTTCGTGCAGTAGAAAAAATTTTAGTTACGTGATTCTTTTCATAATCAATGCTGAATAAAATTGAACATAATCTAAAATGGAAGGAACGATTTCATGTAGAATGTGACTCGAAATACCGTATGCTTTAAAAAATATTGAATTATAACCTCAACTTGTCAAAAGTCAATCAAACCCCAAACTTGCTTTTAACCTGAAACAGCTTCCAATGCAGCAGGTCTTGTATTAACATTTATTCAATTTTTTACTTATAAATTACGGTTAAGGGTCTTAACTAGTTAATATTTATTTTTCTGCTACCTTACTTTCACTTTTTCCAAGTCTTCCATCAGTTCTAAATCCCGTTGTCTTGGAGGCATGTAGTCGATCAGTGTATCCACCGAGGCCTTCGGGTTGACATCTTCCCCTTCTACTACTCCTCCTTCTTCAACTGTCGGTTTGGGTTCTTCTTCCTTCTGTTCACCTTTTGGTGGGGATTCGGGCTTAGCTGATGCTTTGGATGTCTTCGAAGGGCTATCCAGTTTGTCCTTTTCGATAGTCGATGATGTTTCTTTCTTGGATGCTGTTGAAACTTTTTCTTTTACTGAAGGTGGTTTTATTTGACTAAAAAATTTTAAAATAATAAATTTGCAGAAAATTGATTTTAGATCGTTTGTAAAATTTAAGGTTAGGTTCCAATTAAGATATTTTATGCAATACAATTTGTGAAGATGGTAGAATTGCCCGTATCTATTATAGGAGTTTATATATGTGTGTACACACACACACACACACACACACACACTCACTCACACACACACACACACACACACACACACACACACACACACACACACACACACACACACACACACACAGATATGGGTATATACATGGTGTTTCGAAATTCGCGCACACGGACTGTGGGATGGTGTTTTGCGACATAAACTAAGCTAAAAGTTCCTTTGCCATTTTTCCATCAGACCACTATTTTTCGAGCTACCGCGGTTTAAAAAATCTGAAAATCGCAGAAAAAAGTGTTGAATATCAACTTATGAGTGTTTAATCAATTGGTTAAACTTAATAAAAACAAATTTTTAAAAACAAAAGAAGGTTCAAACTATAATTATGACGAGTACGTAATTAATGGGTCGATTCTGCGTTTTCTATAAATTTTCTGTAACTTTACAGATCTGTTAGCTACGAAAATCCTGTAACTCACATTTTACAGAATCTGTGAAATGGCAATTCTGCGATCTTTTCTATAAGCATTGTATTTACAAATGTACAAATGAACTATTCTCGCTTCAGATTATTGAATTGAATAAAAAAGTTAGGTTAGATCATTCTTTATTAAAATTTATTATGATATAAAAATATCTAGGTATCTACTAAAAATTTAAAACAGTATTATTTACAAATAACATATTTGAAAGAGTATGTTAATGAGCAAAATTTTCATTAATATCACGGCCCTTCAGTTCCTCACGAGTAAAAAGAATTTTCCAGTTGGTGAATTGTTGTCGGTGAACTTTCCGCCAGTGAACTTTTCTAGAACCAATATCAACAACTAATAAATACTTACCCTAAGATTTTAAAACATTTAAAAACAATATAATAAATATTTTCTATATTATGTATTTACCTTGTCAGCCAACGTAATAGAATTATTATTTCCTATTACAATATATTGTTCCAGGTTATTAATCAAATTCAATGTAGACTGCTTATTTAATCTAAACATTCGTATGAACTGGTCTTCCGGCATTTCAAACGGATTCAATGAATCCCGAAGACGTCTTCTTTCATTTCAATCCTCATGAAATTTCTAGGTTAGATTAGAAATAAATAACAATACATATCAAATTCAAGGTTCCTTACCTGTTGTGATCTTCCTCAATGAGTAATCCAATAAATAATAACATTGGATTATTATTCATTTTGGAACAATTTTTTAAAACACATGTAAATAATATTCCCGCGGTCGTTGCGATTGCTCTGAACCCGCACGTAAATATTTACAGATCTGTAACCAACTTACGGATTTCTCTAAGCTACGAATGTGCGCAGAATACCAAAAATCCTGTAACGTTACAGATCGCTACAGAAACGCTTACAGATGTCGCCAGAATCGAGCCATAAAACATTTGTTCAAAATGTCCGCCTTCTGTTACTAAACAAGCTTCAGCACGTCGTTGTACTCTGCTCGAACAGAGTTGCGTACCATCTCCGGTGTTATTTCTCGCTCTCCCATAAAAAGAAGTCGCATGGCGTTAGATCAGGCGAACGAGGCGGCCAAGCAATTGGACCGCCTCTGCCAATCCAGTGGTCAGGGAAACAATGGCCGAGGTAGTCACGTACAATTAACGCGAAATGAGGGCCCGCTCCATCGTGCTAAACCGCGTGTTTCAGGCAGAGCGAGAAATAACACCGGAGATGGTACGCAACGCTGTTCGAGCAGAGTACAACGACGTGCTGAAGCTTGTTCAGTAGCAGACGGCGGACATTTTGAACAAATGTTGTAATTACGTACTCGTCATAATTATAGTTTGAATCTTCTTTTGTTTTTAAAAATTTGTTATTATTAAGTTTAACCAATTGATTAAACACTCATAAGTTGAGATTCAACACTTTTTTCTGCGATTTTCAGATTTTTGAAACCGCGGTAGCTCGAAAAATAGTGGTGTAATGAAAAAATGGTAGAGGAACTTTTTGTTTAGTTTTTGTCGCATAACACCATCCCACAGTCCGTGTGCGAGAGTTTCGAAACACCCTGTATATATATACAGGGTGTCCCAGAACTAAGGAGCCATACGGTAATAGCAGATTCTTTGTGTACAAATATTACGATTTGTCTAATAGACGATAGTCCAAATGTCAATAATAACCGAGATACAGGGTGTCAAAGTTAAATATTTATTTTTGATTTTTTTCTAATAATTTTTGAATAAATGTATATATTTCAACAAATTTTGGAAGCTAGGGGTTTTTTGACGTGAGGAATTCAAATTTTTAACTGTTTTTCTGTTACGTAGTAGAGGGCGCCACCTACGGCACTTTTCTACTTTTTAAAACATCATAACTTTTTTCTGCTTCAAGGTATGATCTTTTTTCGCAAACATAACGATTTTTCAACCTTTTCTACGTAAAAATGATATACTTTATTGATGTCGCTATTAGTAGCCGTTTTCGAGTTATTTGAGTTTTAAAGTTTCACTGCATTGAAATCTTATGGGTATACCTATACAATTTGTACTTAGTCAACAAAGCTGGCTGTGGCTGTTTCCATGGCAAGCATGTAAACGCAAATCATATCTCTTAATTCCGCGTTGCTAAACTGGCCATTTTAAAGAGGGTAAATTTTATACAAAAAATAAAATTAAAACTTTATAACTTAACAACTACTTAAAACAACTTAACTTAAAAAATGACCATCAAAAATAACAAAAGAAGTGAACTAACAACAGCAACTGTCAGATCGCGTGGCATGGAAACAGCCACAGCCACCTTTGTTGACTAAGTACAAATTGTATACCCATAAGATTCAATGCAGTGAAACTTTGAAACTCAATCGTTATTTTTAGATTAAATCGTATTAAGTAACCAATTTCGGCTAATGATAACCCTTATATTATGAGCTTCTTCAGGTTACCTTTGTTGTTGTTGAATTGAAGCATTTGCGGGAGGTTGAAGAACAAATTCTTCTTCCGTTTTATAATCATCTGCAGCTATATCTGGGCACGAAATAACTACACCTACCATATCATCAACAGGTTTCTTCTCCACTACCACTTCTTTTACTTCTTCAGCTTCAACACTGCAACAAATCAAAATTATATGCCATCGGGGCCCTTGATGGTGTCCATGGATCTTATTTAATTCTAATACTGGTAGTTTTCTGGCAGGGGAAACTTACGTTTATGGATATGACATGTGATTACGAGTAATTGACTACGGTACATACATTTCTTCCTCAACCTCCTCCTCTATCTCGATGGTACTCTCCTTGGCCTCTTCAATCACGGGCTCTCGGTAGAAACTCAGCAAGGAATCGGAGAAGTAAAGATTCCTCATATACAGTCCCTGCGATGCATCGATGCCAGCCAAGTATCGATATACGTCCGTGAAGACCTCCAGCGGTATCATAGCGGAGCCCCCCTCGGGCTCCTCCGTCAAAATTTCACATACCAAGATCATGGTTTGGGTCAAGTTCTGCGAAAACATTCTACCTAACCTCACAATCATGTTCGGTTTACTTTAAGGAGACTTACATCCGCCAGATGTGCAGCGCAAAGGGCAACAAACCGAAACCATGGTATTGCATACGGGTCGGTGAAGCCACCCAAGCAGAGCACCTCGATCAGGTTAGTGTGCTGCAAGCATGCACCGATCCATCGGTCCCACAGTATCTTGAAGGACACGGTCAGGTTGTTCTGAAGCTGGTACATTAGGGCCTTCAGCCACCCCGGCGTGAGTCCGAAATGGGATTTGGGAATAGGATATTCCAGCCGGGGCTTGACCGGGGGAGGCACATTCAGGGCAAGGCATCTGAAGTAAGCCGTTGACCATCTAAGGAAGAGTAAAGAGATGAGATAATACAACAACGTGTTTAAAAAACCATTAGCGTTTACAAAATAGTTCTCTGTAAAGTTACATTAACAAAATCTGCCAGATCAAATTAGTGTGATGGTAACATATCATCTAAAATAAAACAAAAGTACATTTACCTGGAAGTTACATTCCGGGAAAAAAAGAATTGCGCGGAGATTTATAATCCCAAACCCTTTTCACTGAATGGTTTCGCATATACAGATTAGTTTATGCCAACTGCTATTGATTGCAGTTATTATGGCGTTAATTTGTCTAGTTTAAATTGATTTTTAAAATAATTATCAAACGGGATTCGACACGAACCACTATTATATATAATAATGATGTGATGAAGAACAAATCTAATTAACCATCTTTGTTCCCCCTTCTCAGGTAAAAAAAAACAGTTTGATGTCTACTATTGTCTTATTTTCAACGTTCAAGCTAACCGAATTTAATTAAAGGGCACCGGGAAAATGTTAACGCGATTCAGTAAACGGTGAGAGTGGTTACTCAAAGTTAAGAAAATTTTAATAATGGACAATGTTTAAAAAACTTAATTTACTTTAAGGACACCGACAATGACTTAGAGCTGTCTAACATATGTTAATTTGATAAAGTAGAGGGCGTGATGATTTCGCAAAGTAGATTTTGTAAACCACGTAGTACATGTAAATTCGGCCAAGTAGAATGTGGTGCGTAGCGTTGCCCAGAAGGGGGGGGGCGGTAGATTAGTGGCAGCAGCGCTTGGCTTCATAGTTATTCTACCAAAGTCGGTCAGGTTCAAATCCCGAGTACTGCACTTTCCCAGGTTGTTTGTGGTGTTTGAGACATGGGTTTTTCAATGGTGGAAAATGGGGTTTTTCAAGTGTGGGGCATGGGTTTTTTGAAGGGTGGGGATGGGTTTTTCAAGGGTGGCGATTGGGTTTTTTCAAGGGTGGGGCATATTAGACCAGTGAATAGCACGAAATGTGCTGAGCCTGGAGAAGCTGGGTGGGATGGGAATCGTTGCCTTTGGCAACTCCACGATTTAAAATAATAAAGGATTGCCCAGTATTTCCCTACAAGTAGATTAAAAGAACCGGCAATGTTTATAATAACCTAATTAAAGTTAAAGGCGCTAGTTTAAAATAATTTAGAAATTGTGATTTCACTGAGTGAAAATACCTCAACATGATAATATATTTTGAATTGCGTCAGACGCTAATATTATTTAAAGATTAACATCCAGCGCCATTCCAAACAAGGGTTACGCTGAATAGCTGACTGGACAAGTGAAACGTAGTCGGTGGAAATGCAATTTCCTGCAAAAATCTCATGTAAATTTCAATAACCTTTTAATTTAGGTACTACAAGAAATAGCATATATTTTAATATACATAAGTGATCAAAGAAAGCAGCAGAACGACAGAAATACTCCAGAATCGATAAATTCCAACAACTTTATGTGCGTTTGGAGGCGATTTAATGAAAGCGGAACTTATTTGCAGTCGCAACAAAAATATTTTAGTGTACCTACGCAAATGCCCTGATTTATAATTTGTTATGTGATTTTTAAATTTGCCGCACACTTTGGTAGTGCCGTAATTGTTTTGCCGCTTCGTAGTAATTAATATCGCTGTTCTAATAAAAGGCTTATTTTGAGTTACCATTTCGGTATTTTGTTTGGTCTTTCGGGGCTCTAGGTGTGATCAATGGTTTCTTTGTGTGAAATCGCAAGCTTTGATTTCATCCGCTAAACCTTGAACGCTTCTGGGAATTCCGAGCGTCAAAAACAAAATTCCTTCTCGAACTTCTTGCATATGATTTCGCCAGGTTGTGCAATATCGTTTGGGAGAAGTGAGGTCCCAATTGCATTTTGATTCAGTTGGCATTTAGACCTCCGCCACTCCGGGTCCTTGAAAACAACATCTGTCGAGGCCCGTAAATGTTTTTTTTTGGAGTGAAAGCCAGACTTCCGAAAACGACGGTTGAGCTCTGGAGAGCGTTCCCTTTTTTCCTCGCGGCGTATTGCTATTTTTTTTTACGATTTACCGTATCGTGTTTTGCTGTAGTGCAAAAGATCCTCGACTTATTAATGTCGGATTTATATAAGTGATAGCAAAATGGTCGCCATGGTTTTGGACAATTAAAGTTTTAATCGTTCCTACGAACTTAGTTCGGATCTTTGTGAGGTTAAAGGGGGAAATAAATAAATCGTACAAGTGCTGTGCCTGGTTTTTGGTTCGCTCCGTCGTTCTCGAGAATTTTGCTGACATCGTTGACAGCAGTTTGCTCCCCATCAAATAGAGCAGCTCAGGGGGTTGATCTCCTCGATTATTCGGATATAGCCCTGTCTGGCATCGCCGAAGTCAACATCTCCCAGGATCAACCACTCCTTTCTTCCCGTTTCTACATGGATTCGACACCTTGATCTTGTGCGAAGCCTTCTCATCCACGAATGGTAAAAACTACCAAGTTTTGTGCTTGTGGAAAGTAACTTTCGGCTTGGCACGCGTATCTTGCAAAATTCAAATGTATTGACTTTGTTGTTACATCGATAAAAAAATTATTAACAGTGACCTGAAGCCACTGTTTGTTTTGCATTAATTATATACCGACGCTAATTTTATGCTATCATTTCCTGTAAACTTTACGCCTTTGACCCACACAGTCATTTTAACATAAATATTGTGTGTCAACGACGGCAAGTTTTATTCTCCGAGCGCTCAAGAATTAAGATCCTGTAATTCGGATTTTTGGTGTTAAACTTGTCATATTTTACCAATATTCATATCATTATATGTGTTTTAAAGTTTACTGTGTCTTATTGTGTCTTTTGTACTTGCTGTGTAAGGATTTTGCAAGCTTTAAGATCTAGGAAAAAGCACAAAAGAAAGGTGAGTTCGATTCCCGTAGCTGTGGGTCCTTTGCCTTTCACAAGAACCTTGAAACCAGCTGGACTAGAAAGGTGGCGCCCACTTATTTCGACGCATCCTGTACACAATTTTAAGCATTTCCTCTATAAGCAATTTTAGCGAACCCCCCCTCCTGCCCTGAGTCAAGCCGCTGGCCTTTACCATCTTTTTTTGTTTGCGGGTCCAAGAAAAGCGCGTTTGGCTGTACCAAAAATTTCTTAGCACGCCAACGTGCGATTTTCTTTGTCCCATAATTCTCGTAGCGAGATTTGGCCCGTAACAAGCTGTCATTCCTGATTATTAATTTGGTTTTAGAAAACGACACTCTACAATACAACAGACACACAGAATTGAAAATAAAATCGCAACAAGTCTTTAAGAAACAACCCTGTGTACAGCAGTATTCCTTGATGTCCCACAGGCCTTTGATAAAATTTGGCATACTTGACTATTACATAATATCAGAATACCTTCCCGAGCCCATATTATCTATTGTTAAAATCTTACATCACCGAAAGATACTTTCAAATAAAATACAATTTTGTATACTCTCATTGCCACCAATTAAAATCAAGTGTACCACAAGGAAGCGTGTTAGGTCCTCTGTCATACTTGATTTACACCGCTGACCTGCCCGCAACCGACACTACAACAATTGCAACTTTTGTGGATGATACGACCCTGCTGGCGAGAAACAACGATCCAATAGCAGCTTCGCAACAACTCCAACGCCACTTGACCTCCTCCAGCATTGGTTTGGCAAATGGAGAATAAACATAAACCGAACGAAGTCAGCGCAAGTCATATTTACAACCAAACGTGTAATTTGTCCACAAGTTACTATTAATAATACACAAATACCGGTACAGAGTGAAGTGAAATATCTTGGTCTACACCTAGATCAAAAACTGACGTGGCAAAGACATGTCGAAAAAAAAGAGCGCGAACAACTAAACATAAAACTACGGCAAATGTCATGGCTCTTGGGTCGCAAATCCAAATTATCTTCAGAAAATAAGCTACTCCTGTACAAGTGTATAATAAAATCTATATGGAAGTACGGAGTTCAATTGTAGGGATGCATGTTATGTTCATTTAAATTTTGCCGCTCCATTTGAATTAATGTCGTACTTTAATTGCCGCTTCATAGGGATTGAGAACTTTATTTTAATTGCCGTTTGTATGTTGATAACAGTTTTCGTTATTTTGTTGTTTTTTTAAAGACTGATTTATGACGAGGCCAGTTTCGATAGTTTCCCTTTGTAGGCTAGATTTGCTGTTCAAAAACAATTTTTGGGATTCTGTGTTGACCCTCGGAAGTCACACGTGTTGTTTTCGAACTAGAATCATTTCATCATATTTCGAAATATGTTGCAATCTTTTGGGGGAAATGAGGTTTCCGTCACGTTAGTTCCGCAGTCAATTTTACATCCTCTATGACTCCGTTTGCCCATACGGGGGCCGTAACGAAAGTAAAGTAGGAGCTAGACTTTTGGGACAGACGGGCGTAATTTCGAATATCGGTTCTTTTCTTATCGCTGCGCATCTGCTACTTCCCAGTTTTACCGTATCGCATTTTGCTTCAGGCAAATAGAATCGACTAAGTCGGATATAAATAAGGAATAGCAGAGTGTTCATCTTGGTGCTTGGACAATTAAGGATAATTGCTCCTTTCGATTCATATCGATTTAAGCGATTTAAGAAGAAAAACCGTGCAAGTGTGGTGGTGAAAGCTGTTGTTTTATTTCCATCATCGAAAGAGTCCCGTCTCTCTCTCTCAACGCTAACCGACCCTGTTGGAAGCAACCTAATCCACAGGGACTCAACAGCAACATTTCGTTCCAACGCTGCCCCGAAGAACGTCTTCCTCTTTTTTCTGCATCTGGAAATCGCTCCGAAATTGTGCCTATCTCTCTATCCCATTCATCGGAAGCTAAGGTAAACAACTGGTTTTTTGTGTGTTGTGAAAAGAAACCTTTTACGCGCTAACTTGCAAAATTCTACGTAATTGAACCTTTTTTTTAAACAGGAAGCGACCATCAGTCGCCGATTGTCTTTGTTTGCACTACAAAGTGTAAAGAGTAATTTCTTTTATATTGTGATATGCTTGTAAACTCGACGCTTCTGGCCACGTAGTTGTTTGAAGAAGGTAAATATAGTGCGCCAGCAGCGGCGAGTTTGTTTAATGAACGTTCAAATCAATAGTTTGTAATATAGAACTATAAAAACGCTATTTGCCGTCCTTTTTTGTATCGTCATTTCCACTTATTTAATTATATGTGTTTTAAAATTCACTGCCTTTTTTATTATGGTGTATTTTGTATTTGTGAGTGCATGAATTTTGCAAGCTTTATGAACAGAAGAGAGGCACAATAAAGGTGAGTCCGATTCCCGTAAGCTGCTGGCTTCTCGACCTTCCACGAGGACCTGCAATCAGCTGTATTTGGAAGGTGGCGGGTCGACGAAAAAGCTCGTTTGGCCCGTAACGCACTAAACTCT
>JABXWE010037511.1:0-11956 GCA_014611495.1 Limonius californicus
TATTTATATATATATATATATAATTTGAAATAAAGATGATATGAACAGTTTCCAGTATGGGAAAGTCCAGGGAGGCAGTCGCGTCCACTTATTGTTGTTTTGACATAAAGGCCACATATAAACTCCGGACAGTTGGGCGTGGGTTCAGTGCCGGGCCCCAGCGCTACCAGTGTCTTTTAGGTATAGATAGTTTAAGTCAGATTAAGGTTATCCAAGGTACAATAAGCCCCAGTGGCTGCAGTACTTTAAGGGTGTGGACAGAAAAGGACTCAAGATTGCGATTTACTTAGTTGAAGTTATTTCCTAGGTCTCAGCTGATAAATCTGCATAATGATACAACTTTAGACGTTCTCTACTTGATGTGATATTAGATCTTGTTTATCAGTTAACTAAATCCCGCATATAAAGGCATTGGTACAAGACTGTATGTACAGTTTTAGAAGGTTCACTGGTAGATACACGAGACGGACAGTTACAGTGAAAGCGAGTAGGTACGTTAATAAGGAGGTTGGCCGAATTGTAACTTCAAAATTTTAAATCAATGGTGTGATTGACAGACATTAACAATTTAGCTTTCTGTGTTTTAATTGTTTTACTGTTAAAAGCTTTTAAATTATTTGAAATGTTCAGCAGTTTTTTGTAGACCCCGCGAACTGTACTATACAATTGTTGTTGGCTCGTCTATAAATGATAAGGTTTTTATTTTTCTAATATTACTAATAGCGGAACATACTGAAATATTAAAAGGTAAATTTAATAGCTTGTATAGCGTTGTTCGATTTTGTGCAATGATTGTTCAATACGTTACCTTCGCCCCTGCACAGTTACATATGTTTTTAGGATGGGCAAAATCTATATAAATATGATTTAAGTTTAACACTAAATTGTCTTCTGAATTGTGCAGTCGTTAAAATGTTTCTAAAGAGGCTGGAAAATATCAGTCGTATGGACTTATGAAGACAATCATGTTTCTTAGTATCGGTACTATACCTCTACTTTTCAGGCTGGTAGGAAAATGTTATAGATTATTGTAAAGCAATTTAACTAATATTTTTATTATTGACATAGCCACACAAATTTGTGGAAATGAAAGCTTTTGGTACGATACTATACCAATCTAAGGTAAACTTTTTTGTGGACAGTTGTAGTTGTATAAGCAACAAAAAGTTCCTCAATTTAAAAACAGAAAGTCGTGTACATTAACCGATTTTACGCTTTTCTAGTATATTCCACACACTAATCCAATCCTACCTCCTGTATTAAGTATATAATATACAAAATTTATCTTAGTAAGTAGCACTAAATTGCAAATATCTGGGAAACAGTTCAATTCTGAACCAATGTTTATTAAAACTCTTCGATTTATAATGAGCCATACCATATACGTATATAGGAGGAATGATTTTATGTATTTTGAATAAAACTATTTTGTTTTTCTTTGTTATACTAAGGCTGGGTTGATATTATACGCACGAATTTATTATGACTTATAAATAAGCATTTAAACGAAACCGCTTTATATCTTCTAATAGCAGTTCCTAAACTTACAGTATATCTGGGTTTGGGATTTGAACCTATAACCGCCAAGTACTTAAGGATACTTATCCAATTTTATAAACCCATATTAAAAGTTATTATTCCGCGTTTTCGTACTTCCTAACGTATACCATGCATGGTGGAACCAAAGAAAATATTAATAAAGAACATTTTCATTAACGTTACAGTGAGACCCTGACGTCTTTGTATGCAAAAATTGTAAGAGACAAAGAGTCTGGTGCAACTTATTTTAAAAGTTTAATTTTTATAAGCTACAGGTTTTTGTTTTATTGTCATCGATTTATATTAATACAGAGGACGAATTAGCGAAATTGCTTTGCTTGTTTTTATCACAGTACCTGTACTTACAAAATGACAATTGGTTGGCTCTAAGATTTAAATCCAGTACCGCTTAGACCCTACGCTGTAGGTTTCTATAGAAAATTATTTTTGCTGTTATACCAAACAAACGATTTTTTTGAACAATCAATACTTTTGTTTTGCGTTATAGTGACGCCGCGACACCAATGTATGCAACACTTTTGGTGACGAAGGAAATCCTATTGTACTTCGTATTAAAGCTTTCTTCTGTCAATTTATCAAAATTGCTTTGGTCTAATTTGATTTCGTATATTTTCAAAATATCTGTGGGCAGGGTTTTGAGATTGGAATCCAAACTTCCATTCCATTTCGTAGGTTTGTGTAGAAAACAGTTTCTGGTTGTTTGTTATAATATTTTAATTAAGCACCTTAGCCTGTTGTTATTGATCGAAAAGTTTATGAAAATTTTCATAACCTAAAACTGTATATCTAATGTAGAAAATGAAACCATGCTTACTTGAGTTGAACCATAAGGCACTGGTGTTAAAAGTAATTTACTTTTAGCACTGGTGCTAAAAGTTAATGACGTGATTTACTATTAACACTGGTGCGATATTATAAAAGAAATTAAGAAATTTTAAATCAAAGGATTATTTATTTCCTTAATTAAATGTACAGCTAGAGAAACTACAGTTAGAATAAATAATCTGAAGTGCATAGTGTTTTACTTGCAAACAAAAAATTTTCTTCGTTGCTGTCACGAGATTTGAAGTTACTTGTCAACAAACGATCGACCTTTCATTACCTTAGCAACAATAAACTTCACGAATAATTGGATTTCAACATGATATTTAGTAATTTTAATGACGTAAGAAATGCATTGATTTGTACTTTTAATAGTGTATGATATATGTGCTAAAAGTGATTTTAATTTGTTCGAAGGGATGGGACACGACGCCGAAGGCGTAAACTTCCCTTCTCACAAAATAAAATGTCACTTTTACCACTTATAGCATAAATAACTATTATTCGATCTATAATAAGTTTTTTTTATTTCATCGAATTAAACTGAAATAAATAATCCAAAATGCTGAAAAAGTTATTGGCACAACTCACTGTGGTGGTATAAGTATATATTTAAAAACAAGTAGAAGAATGTAGGCGGGCTATGGTGGAAATAGTATTATGCTACGCATGCGAAATGTAAGTTATTAATGAAGAGGAAAGGAGAAGCTGAAATAGATTATCTGCGAAAAATGCCAGAATATCTAATCGAGACCGTTATAGACAGAATAGAAGATAAAGAAATTAGTTTGGGTACCCTTTACCTATCGATGAATTGAGGAGGAGGAGATAGAAGGGCCCACTAGGAAAATCCTGGAATGAAGGAATTAGGAAATCGATTTAAATTAAATTGGTTTTTATGGTTCATAATCTTGAACACTATTAATTCTCGGGGCTTGAGGTTCGCGTTATTATTGTTTTAATTGTGAATATGAACTTATGCATATTGGTTCCAAATTATTCTATGGGCAAAAAGGGCAATTGCCTGGTACCTCCACCAACAGAGGAGCCCCAAATGAATCTGTTATCATTGCCGTAGAAAAACTAACCTAAAACCTAATCTTTTATAAAGTCAGTATCGTAATAAAAATAACAAAATTAAATATGGAGCCCCTGGTGGCGGAATTCCCAAACCAATATTTTTTAAACCCATTATCATAGTAAAAATAACGATATTTAGGTTTGGCACCTTTGTTTGTGGAGTTCCCAAACAAATATTTTTTAAACTCACTACCGTAATAAAAATAACGAAATTTAAATTTGGAACCCCTGTTAGTGGAGGCCCCAAACCAATCAGTTATAAACTCATTACCGTAGTAAAAATTAAATTTAAATTTGGTACTCTTGTTGGCGGAGTTCCCAAACCAATATTTTTTAAACCCATTACCGTAGTAAAGATAAGGAAATTTAGATTTGGCACCTTTGTTGATGGAGTTCCCCAATCAATATTTTTTAAACTCATTACCGTAATAAAAATAACATAATTAAATATGGTGCCGCTGTTGGCGGAATTCCCAAACTAATATTTTTTAAACCCATTACCGTATTAGAAATAACGAAATTTAGATTTGGCACCCCTGTTGGTGGAGGCCCCAAACCAATCTCTTATAACCTCATTACCGTAGTAAAAATAACATTTAAAATTAACGCCCCTGTTGATAGAGGCCCCAAACCTATCCGTTATAAACTCATTACCGTAGTAAAAATAAAATTGAAATTTGGCGCCCCTGTTAGCGGAGTACCCAAACCAATATTTTTTAAAATCATTGCCGTTGTAAAAATATCGAAATTTAAATTTGGCACCCCTGTTTGTGGAGGCCCCAAACCAAACTGTTATAAACTCATTACCGCTGTAAAAAATAAAATTTAAATTTGGCACCTCTGTTGGTGGAGTTCCCAAACCAATATTTTTGAAGCACATTACAATAGTAAAAATAACGAAATTTAAATTTGGCAGTCCTGTTGGTGGAGGCCCCAAGCCAATCTGTTATAAATTCATTACCATAGTAAAAATATAATTTAAATTTTACGCCCCTGTTGATGGAGGCCCCAAGCCAGTTCGTTATAAACTCGTTACCGTAGTAAAAATTAAATTTAAATTTGGCGCCCCCATTGACGGGGTTCATAAACCAATATTTTTTAAACTCATTACCGTAGTAAAAATAACGAAATTTAGATTAGGCACTTTTTTTGGTGGAGTTCCCAAACCAATATTTTTTAAACACATTACCATAGTAAAAATATCGAAATTTAAATTTGGCACCCCTGTTGGTGGAGGCCCTAAATCAATCTGTTATAAACTCATTACTGTAGTAAAAATAGCTAAATTTAAAGTTGGCCTCGCTCGTTGGTTGGGCCCCAAACCATCTCTTATAATAAACTGATTACTGATTACTGTAGTAAAAATATTGAAATTTAGATAGTAATATATATTATATATATATATATATATATAAAGGGCAGGCGGGTATGGCTCAGTGGTAGAAGAGCCAAGCTTTGGATGTAATAGTCCATACGCTTCCCGGTTCGAATCTCTCCAGGGTCGAAAATGTTTCAAATTCCCTGAGTGATCGGTACTGGGTCCCGGTCTCCATTTGGCATTGGGGATGAAATTAATGGCACTCCTCGTGTTACGATCGCACTAGAGGAGTAACAAGATTATATACACAAACAAATACACCACTCACGAGCAGGTTAAGCATGGTTACGCACCAATATGGCAACCCGCAGAGGCGGGCCCTGTTGTGCATTGCACAAACTAACTTAGCCTTGTCTCACACCAAAAGCGATGGGCCTCTAAGGCCTGTGAAAGCTTCATAATACATAAAAATAATAAATAATAATATATAAAGGGTAAGGTGTAAAATATAACACCTTGGCATAGGGTTTACTGGCGCAGCACAGAATCGTTTTAACAAAAGTCAAACAGAAAATAATAAGGTTGCTTATATCAATATGTATATGTACCAACAAATGTATTAGCTATTAAATGTATAAGTTACACGCAGTTTTGAATAAATAAAAAAACAAGAATATTTCTGCAATAAATTCAATTCAATTCCAGCTACAATTCATTTATGTGTATTTATTGTTTATGAATTTTTCTTGTGGATGACATTTAATTGTTCATAAATGTAAAATCTTTAATTTTGTTTTGTTTTTAATGAAATTTGATCTAAAATTGATTTTTAGTTGTTTTGCATGGGCAGTGTTGAATCCAAGAGGATATCGGGATGGGGAAATTTCCACCCAAAAATTTCCTTCGAAGAAAAATGCCTGAATTCAACCCTGTACATGAGGCCTCCAAATTCAAATTTGCCTGGGGCCTCATGGGGCTATAACACGCCACCTTTCTAAAATATATAAAATTTTGAATATACTAATAGCATAGATGGATCTGGATAATCTAATGATCATTCAGGTCTCTACTATATGTTTATTTTTTATTGACCTGCACTTTTATTTTTTTATACTTCCGGTTTAGGAAAGTTACTGAAAATTTCAAGATTTGACAGAAGCATTACATTTAGATTCCTTAGAAAGTCCAAAAAGGTCATTAAAGAAACTTCTGTGTTTAGATAAGTAAGTAGGCAAATTTTTCTAACTCTTGAAAGTCTTTCATTTTTATAAATGTGGAAATCAGAATCGTTAGGACGTAAGGTATTTGGAATAATTCCTGGGAATCTTATTGTCGAAAACATTTTTCCTAAATTTGATTATTCTACGGGTGAAATCCAACGCAGGACGAAACAATAACGCAGATGCGAGTTAATTAGGAGTGTGTTACAGTAAAAGTTCATTTCGTATATGAGAGAAGTAAGCAGGTACCGGCCATGGTGATATTTGTAGGCGAGCAGCAGCATCAAGAGTTCCCAATTGAGGTCAGCCCCTCGGTTACCGGTAATGAGTCTGTGTTTATCCTTTGACCCACCCTAGGTGAGAGGCAGGACACCTCCAGTGTGCAATTAGTAACTATAGTAACTCGGCTCTTAATTAAGACTCCCCCGAAAGCTCGTGCAGCACACAACCCGGACACGCGTTGACCTCAAAGGATCTGTCCACCGGTTCTCACCTTTTCCCGTAATTTTATTACCGGCTCCCTCAAACTTTTTCTTTTTAGCTTTATTATCGTCATTATACCTTGCCACCGGTTCGCCGAACGAGCGTGAGGTCTTTCGCTTATTATCAATTTTGCTTAATTTTCTCCTAGTAATTATGTACGTCGTAACAATAACCGTTGAATTTATCTCGCGCTCGCCATTTTAATGATGACCGTTATTAGATTAAGGCATCATGGGGTCGTTTTAAAAGATTAGAGGAGCCGTAATGGCTCACGATAGGTTCAGGTGGGAAAGTTTTTAATCGAATTTCTTAATTTTAATGCCGCGATAAAACTTTATTAACATTTTAGGTACGTTAATTTTTGGTTATGGGATTTTTAAACCGCCTTAATTTACAGCTACTTTCGCTTACGATTATGAGTCTTTGTTGTTATTACGCCTGGGATGTACGCTTCATTTGCATAATATAAGATTCGCCTTTGTTTACGTTTTAACATTTTGAAAAATTTACGTTTTATCGACTACCTGTGGAGTACTTTACAGTTTTTATGGAATGCATGATATATTCGATAAAATAACGTTCAGTATACAGGGTGTATCGAGATAAATACTTACACTGAGCGCACTCGAAGCGAAATGGAATTCAGTTTTTCAGAAGGCATTCGAGTGATAACATAAAAAATGCTCCGATATGATGCCATATGGTTGCGGTAGATAAATCAAAACAACATTTATTTAAATCCTATTGTTTGTAAAGACCCGAAATTGGTTATGGGAACTATGCCAACTATTGCTAATTGTTGGTATATTTAGAACATTTCTACGAGATTAATATCTCTCCAGCCGTTATAAAACGGCGAAAACAAAATACACCTACAATGTTTCTTGCCCAAGGATGAATTTCTATTTCATTTTTAACTCATGTGCTTTATTACAGGTTTTAATTGATTAATGATTTTCTCCATTGGAGTAACGATGGTTGTAGGTAGCAAAAACAATTATTCTAGAGAATATAATAATTATTGAAAATATAATAATATAAAAAGTAGTTATGTATTATTGATATTGATTCTTGCGTCTGAAATAGAGTATCCAACTACTTACTAAAGCTTGTGGTACCTTGTGGTCTGTCACATTTCTTGGAAATCTACTATTTTGATTGGTCTGAGACAGTTATTTAATAAGATCCATAATGAGCTACATCAATTTAAATGAAAGTAAATGTATTGAAACTATGGGGCATTTGAATAAGTTTATCTTAAGTATCGCTTATTTTGAAAAACGATCATCTTGAGAAACGTACCATTAGATCAATTTTGGAATATACTTTCCATCAAAATCAAAAATCTATAGGGTATACTATGAGAAAAGCTTTTGTGAATTCCGTCGCTATAAGGGTAATAAAACAGGACAGTGCTTTCGGTTGATAGTTCATTATTAAAGTCTTCTCTAACCTTTGTAGAATAAAAAGTATACAGTATAGCTCATAAAAAACGGGTATAGAGAGTATATAATACAATTTATAGTATGAACTGCCCAACTCGTAGTTATGTCACTGATATACTTGAAATTAATAAACCCAACTACAACTGTTGTTGAATTATCTGATAGACGTATATTTTGAAATGAAGATTTCTAGACGTGTTTCCCCAATACTTTAAAGATTGTACAATACTGTAAAATATTCTGACCAAAATCCGTTATGGTAACATAAAAGGCAGAAATGTTGGGAAGTAAAATCCAAAATAGTGTTGTTCAAATATCAATCAGGGCAGGATTACAAATTGAAGCTTTAAGTTAAATTAAATTATAAAAATCGAAATTTTGAAAGCTATATAATGGGAGTATAATTAAGCTTTATGCTGTACCAAGAAACCCTAAAAACTTCACATGAAGATGGGTAAACACTGAAAGTTGTCGTCATGCAAGAGTTGCTATTACTGCACCCTCTCCAAAGACAGCCAAATATTGTGTGCAACTGCCCCGAAATCTTATCTGAACACTGCAACTTAAATCAACACATGCACAGGATGGGACTGGCGGACAGCCCAAACTGTCGAGGATGCAACGGGAATAACGAGACAGCAGAACACGTCTTGTGTCACTGTCCAGCTCTCGCAACAAACAGAGGATCCATGTCGGGAGACTTTTGACCTGATATGGCCGAAATCAGTAACACCTCAGATGCGGATGTCCTCAAGTACATCCAAAGGATTGGATGGCTTGAGTGATGCCCAAATTGGAGAGCTGCGGGGGAGGCAGCACAATTGGCCCACCTTACGAGACGTAGCAGAAATTTAAATTTTCCATAAAATGATCAATTATCCATGTTCATAGTGTCCTGTCCCACTACAACTGGAAATTTTGAGTGTCTATGTTTTCCACTCAAGGCTAGGTTTTCTTTTGATGTGTCCAACAAATTTGAACATTGGTACTGCAGTTTGAATTCTTATTCTGTTCGAGAAGCTCCAATTTGGCGACACTCAAATTTTGTTTTTTCCCTCTAGAATACCGGAATTAGGTTAGATATTGAATATACCTTAACATTTGTTTAAAGTCAGCCATAATTGCCAAGCAGGTTACTGTAACGTAGGTTACATTTGGTAATCTAATGGAAAACGAGAAAAGGAAGGGACGCGCTTTGCAACTGTAATCTCCTCTAATCCAGACTCCCTTCATCGAAATTAGTCGACTTTACTTAACTAATTATTTGTTAAACTGCTTACTCACTTAGTAATGTTGTGGTTTCATAGAGCTTCGTCGCCTTTACTTAACTAATTCCTTAATTAATTGATTAATTACTTAGCAATATTTTCATTGGTCATGCATGTAAGCGTGCTGCTACAACTTGTATTGGATGTTCATGTGATGGGGGTCGGTTATGTACTTGCTGTGTTGGGCGGCTCGCTGCATCACGAGATGGACGCTGGGCGCCTATTCTGGGAGGACCGGCCGTCCGTCCTGTACAGCTGGAGTGTGCCATGCGGGCGGAGGACATGCAGATCGGAGGATCGTGCTGCGCATGGAGTGCATCATTGGAGGGGGAGGATGTGCAGGTCGCCGGAATACCCGGGGAGACATGGGAGGGCTGGGCGCGAGGAAGAGTGGGATAAGGGAGGTCCGAGGAGAGGTGGAAGGAGTGCGCGCGCAGGCCGAGGAGTCCGCTCAGCAGTCGACTGGGGAGGAGGCAGGGGAGGCTGCGGGGGGCATGGGAGAGGGAGAGAAGCAGGTGTCGGCGGGAGAGAGGACGCTGGATGTCTGGCGATCGGCGGCGATGGCGAGGGTTGGGGATGCGAAGGAGGTGTATTAGGCTCAAACGCATAATGGCATAACGGTTTCGGCTACGTACTCAACACCCATTGATGCGTAGTTTACTAACTACCGGTGTTGCAGCAGCGGTGTCTTGCGGTATACATTGCAGACATGCTAACGTTCTGCAATGCCCCACCCGATCCCACCCTATCCCGTAACTTCCTACCCACTTACTGGCATGGGGTGGGCCTGGCGTATCCAGGATCGACCTTCGAGTCAGCTCCGTGTCAGATGATGATGATGATGATGATGATGATGAAGAATAGGTTTAGATTGTAGACTTACTCCAGGAGATGAATGCATAAAGAAGCATTTTACATAATTTTGATTTTCCACGGATGCTTTCCATGGGTCAGGGTTATTTTATAACTTTGTAGAGAACTAATGTTGAGGTTAAAGCATTGCGGTTTCAATAATTATCAATACATATAGAATTATTTTTATAAATTATACTGAATAGACGGATGAAAACTTCCTAAGGACAAAGTACTCGAACGGCAATAATTTTCCAGTTCTTCTTGGTTGATTTTTGGTAAGTTTATTATAATCTCAGTATCTGTACAAAATTCCCATGACACATCTGCTGAATATTTATTTTCCTTCAATAATTCCTGTTTAATGTTTGTGGTTTATAAATTAAATAATACAGCTGTTTGTACTATTAATTATTTGATAAATGGCTGTTGCGTCGTAAATTTACTTTAAATAGCACATTTTAACCAAAAGAAACAACCGGCAAAGCTTACATTCGAATATACAGTTTTTTGATGAGCTTACGGATTTTCCTAACCTCACTTTGCAATTGGCTCCGTTCTATGTGTTATTACTTACACTTTATCGTGACTCACATGTCGCAGTTTTTTCTTTTGATAATTCATCTTTTAGAGATGTAGTGATCTTTTCTCCCATGCGCGCTTAAGAAGCTATAATTATAGACTTATGGAGGAACTACAACTTATGTGGTTTCCGCATCAGGAAAAGTGCTACCTCCGAGAAGAATACCTGGTTGGTTTGCCATCGCTTTGTTAAGAGAATGGTTGCTATAAAATTCGACGTTTCACTGCTAGGATTTGAAACTCAGACCTCTAACGTAGTAGCCTAATACACTGACCCATAGCTCACGGTTTAAGTATTGCTAGATTTTGCACAAAGTCAACCTATGGTTCAAGCAATGATGATGCTTATATCGGTATGTAACTTCACTGTTCCCACTATGTATTCACCACAAACATTTACTAATAGTGCTCCCTTGTTTAATAAATAGTTATAGTTTAAGTATCAGATATTTACATATGATTACAAAGTGTAAATAAACAAGTAAATAAAAAAAGAAGAAATGATGTTAGGCAGGAGCCTTTAGGTGTGAGGGAACCTCAAGTAATGGCTATAAATCCGACCCTTAACGGTAATCAAATCTACATTATAACCTGTCTTAATGTTAGGGATGTTATGGTTTCAACAGTGAAATTGATATTATATTATCCACTATAGGAAAGCTAACTGTGCATCTAATATTGTTGCTAGTATACAGTGTAACCTACAATATCAAAAATCGTAGATGACGTATGTTAGACTGTTAATCCAAAAGTAAGTTGCCGTATTTAGCATATTTTTACCATCGTGGATCAAAACCATTAGTGTCTTTTGTATATTGCACATACTGCAAAAGAAAAAAACTGATCGAATTTTTTATAACAGAATGCTCAAATAGGAGCGAAAATAAAGGTCAGTTCTTACGTAAACTGCAAAATCAATGAAAACAGTTAAGAGAAAAACTTGCCCATCAAAAGAAAATGCACTACTCTGTAAGGCAAATACATATTTGAAATATTCCCAAATATATAGTATAATGTTACACTTTAGCTGTATTTATGTATGTATACATAATACTTGTTGATGCTTAACTCCAGGGTAAGGTTAAGTCAATTTTCAATTTGACAGTATTAATTTTGATTTAGGGGCCTCGGTGGAGCAGTGCGGATACGCGCTGCCACTCGAGGTCACAGAGAAATTCGGTCTGATCGGTCTAGGTTTCGAATCCCGACTGGGGCGACCGCATTTCGCTTAGTTAAGTTTAGGGTGCATGTTGCATGAATGTTTAGTGTGGAAGAGACGCTCGCACACCCCTGAAGTAATGCGAAAGCGGTTGGGGGGGGGGGGGG